>CM019173.2:34125592-34383372 GCA_009739505.2 Apolygus lucorum
GCAATGACCATGCCTCTACCCATTGGAGAATTTTCATTTGTAGAAGATCTAAATTCAATCAAACTGGAAACCCCTCACTGCTGACGACCCATATGGATATCTTCTTGATGTTTCTCTTGACTACCCAGATGAGCTACACGATCACCATAATGATCTCCCTTCCTTCCTGAGAAGTTGGGAAGTGTTGGTGGAAAGTTGGTGGCTCATCTCGGTGGTCGGAGAAACTATGTCGTACACTACATGGCTCTCAAGCAAGCATTAGATCATGGCATAAAATTAGTAAAAATTAACAGAGCACTAAAATTCCGACAGTCAAACTGGTTAAAACCCTACATTGAACTAAATAATGAATTAAGAAAGAAAGCTACCAACGATTTTGATAAAGACCAGTTCAAATTATATAATAACGCAGTATACGGAAAAACAATGGAATGTATTAGAAATCGAATCGATTTTAGACTTGTAACTAGCTATCAGCAGGCTGAGAAGCTAATTGCTAAGTCTAATTTCGTAGATTCAACTATTTTCAACGAAAATCTAGTCGGCATTTTAATGAGAAAAACAACCCTTACATTCAATCGACCTATATTTGTGGGGCAAGCGATTTTAGATATTTCCAAAACAATTATGTATAACTATTTTTATGATGTTCTAAAACCCCTCTACCCTGACGCACTTAATCTCTTATATATGGACACTGATAGCTTCATCATGTCTATAAAAACCGATGACTGGTATCGAGACATGAAGAACCACCTGCTCAACCATCTAGACACCTCAAATTATCCCCAAGACCACCCACTTTACTCTAATATAAACAAAAAAGTTCTGGGAAAGTTCAAAGACGAAGCAGAAGGTAAACCTATTAATTTATTTGTTGGCTTGAGACCGAAAATGTATGCCATGATCATTGATGGGAAAGAATATAAGAGAGCAAAAGGGGTGCAAAGGTGTCTAGTTGAAAAGAAAATCACTGTCGACCACTATCTTGATTGCTTATCATCATTATCAATAAAAAGAGACATATGTAGTCGTATTAGATCAAAAAATCACAATTTACAGTCCATTGTCACCAATAAAATATCATTGTCTCCTAATGACGATAAGAGACATATTTTAGATGATGGCATCACCACCTTAGCTTTAGGACACTACAGGCTGGCTCCTGAGTGATCCAATTTCATTTAATTATCATCATATCAAATTTTAAACAGGCTGGTCCTTTTTAATTTTATCATTGTCTTAGGTTATCAAATTTTTAAATAGGCTGGTCCTTTTTTAGTTTATCATCGTCTTAGGTTATCAAATTTTTAAACAGGCTGGTCCTGTCAAATTTTATCATCGTCTTAGGTTATCAAATTTTCATCACCGTCTTAGGTTATCAAATTATCATCACTGTTATTAATTCTCATCATCGAATGTACACAGGGGTGGGTAAGTAAATTAATGTGTACGAGAGACAACGACCTGGTTGCGTACCAGTGGAGCAACCCAAAGCTACACACTGTAGCTGGAAATCTTTCGGGATTTCCCGGGGGTTGCGGAACGAGTAAAACAACCAATGGTTAGCAGAACCTATGTAAAGGATTGCTTTTATTTTTTTCTTTATCTTTTTATTTTCCACTTTGATTTTATTCACAATCCTTCATATTTGTTTTGTAATAACCTATGTTTGGTTTACTCGTTCCATTACGCGAGGGTGGGCCCGGGGTACGCAACCAGGTCGTTGTCTTTCAAAAGGGAGGGGTGAAAGTTATTGCAATGGACTTATGATGGGAATTTGGGAGGGCGTTGATGAAATTTTCAAGTTGTGGTGATGGTAATAGTGGGTTGCAAATAGTATATAAGGGCTGGTCCTCTCACAAACGTCCTCAGTATTCAACATGCAGTTGGTGAAGCAAGGTGTCGGTCTCCCAGTCCACAATTTAGCAAAGTTAGAGGGGAATACCTCCGATAGAACAAGGCATAGCTCACTGCTACCCAATAGTATACGGTGCATAATGTGTGCGACTTCGAATGGTGGCAAAACAAATTTGATGCTCAATCTGTTATACTCTCCTCAGGGATTGAGATTTGAAAACATCTATCTCTTTAGTAGAACCCTCCACCAACCTCAATACGTCCAATTGACTAGAATCATGGAGCCCCTAAAAGAAATCGGCTTCTTCAAATATGAGAATAGTGATGAAGTACCACTACCCTCTCAAACTAAACCAAATTCCGTAATGATTTTTGATGACGTAGCTTGCGACAAACAAGATAGGATTAGGATGTTCTTCAGCATGGGTCGACATAGTAAGACAGATAGCTTTTATTTAGCCCAAAGTTATTGTCGTATACCTAAACATTTGGTCAGGGATTGTGCCAATTTAATCGTTGTATTTAGACAAGATACGTTAAATATGAAAAAGATATACGAGGACCATGTAAACATGGATATGTCATTCGTCAAATTCAAAGACATTTGTTCAAGATGTTGGGAAACTAGTAGGTATGGGTTTTTGGTCATAGACAAAGAGTGTGGTGTCAGCAGTGGGAGATATAGGCTAGGTTTCGATACCTATATAATACCCTGAATTAGGATAAATCAGTTAGTCTATTGCAAACCATGGAAGGAGTAACATCTATTGAGCGAGAGATCGCTGAGGTTCGTAAAGCTATTAGAGCGAGGTATAACCAGATAAGGAGGAGCAGGGAGGACACAGAAGAACATCTCAAGAAGAGGTTTGAACCCATTCGAGAAGCTATTCTGAATCCGCCATCACCCAAGAAGCCGAAATTGGAGCAGACAGCTGTGTCGTCTACAATTGATTCATGGAAGTACATTAACAGGAGGAGAAGAAGAACCAGACCAAGACGCATTTTCGACTTATTCGGAAAGAAAGTAGAAGAAACCGATATCTCATCAGATTCTACTGCGATACCATACATCATGTCACCTAAAGAGGAACCACCTACTGGATCGACAACGCAAGAAGACGTGAGAGTTATTCCAACCCCTCAAGAACCATTTGCATCGTCATCACCAGTTGAGCCATCATATGGACATTATGCATCAGAGTACGTCAGGAAGAAAATTGATAGAGAACCAGGATTTGATGACCTTTACGGAATCCACTACCACAGAGAATCTGACCGCTTCACATTGGGAGACAGTTATGTAACTATCAGAGATGATGTAATGCGAATAGGAACAGACATGCAAATCCATTGCACCCTCGGACTATTAGAACTTCTCTTCATGAAAAATCCGGACAAGACAATGATCAGGGACCATGATCTTCAATCCTACAAAAAGATACTGGATGCGACCAATGCACATAAGAAAAGATTTAGTTCAACAGAGAATTTCAACATTGAACGGGCACATCCGAAATGGGCTATTATTAGGAAATTCTACCCAAGAAAGAAGCCCACTACTTCATCTGAAAATAATTCATAATCGTCTAGGTCCAAGTATCCGAAAGGTAAGACCTATGAGGCACTAGTAGTGAGGACCTGTTTTTAATAGACGGTATCAAAAGAAAATCTCTAATTTTGTTGAGTAACCCTCCTTGAGGTTGTGGTGGAAATCCCTTCGGATGGGAGGGTCAGCATATAACGTGATTTTCTCGACCTATATAAACATCAGTATCTGAGAATACATCATCATTCAGTGTCAAGACTCGAAACATGACAGACGTCAAGAGAAAAATCATTGAGGAGCTTCATCGACCAGCCAGGAAGAACTATAAAAGAAGAAGAGTGATTCTGAAAGGAATAGACGATTTATGGCAAGCAGATCTACTGGAACTTCAACCGTATTCGAGAATCAATGGAGGAAATCGATACATACTCGTTGTAATAGATTGCCTATCGAAATTCGTTTGGATAGCTCCACTCAAATCCAAGACAGCCACAGCAACCAGTATGGGATTCCAGCAGATATTCGAGAAGTCAGCACCACGTTTACCACGTCATTTACAAACTGATCGTGGAAAAGAATTCTATAATGCCACTGTGAGAGGGCTACTGAACAGTCATAACATCAACCACTACTCTACCTTCACCAATCTGAAAGCATCAATAGTGGAACGAGTGATTCGCACTCTGAAGACATTGCTTTGGAAACAGTTCAGTATGCAGGGACATTACAAATGGGTGAATGTCATAGAAGAAATCGTTGGACTGTATAACAAGACCAAACATTCCTCGATCAAGATGGCACCCGCAGATGTCAAAGGAAAACGAAAAGAGAAGTTGGCACTCAAGACCTTATTCGCACCGAAGAAGAGGAAGAAACAACAGCCAAAATTCAAGATTGACGACTACGTGAGGATATCCAAGAGGAAAGCAGAATTTGAAAAGGGATACACTCCCTCGTGGTCAACTGAAATATTCAAGATCATTCGAGTGAAGAAGACTGTACCACCCACCTACATCCTGGAGGATAGTGAGAAGAAACAAGTTGCCGGAGGATTTTATCAAGAAGAACTACAATTGACCAAGTACCCAAGAATATATCTTGTGGAGAAGATACTACGACGAGATGGAGAGGGTCGAGCGTACGTAAAATGGTTGGGATTCGACTCGAGACATAATAGTTGGATCAATACCGAGAATTTTTGCTCAATGAAGATAGTACGATAGGATTCTCGTATATAAGGAGCTGCACACCCTGAAATCAGTCAGTTGTTAATTGGATCTCGAAGAGTCAACATGTTGAACGTTGAAGAGCACCTATCTAATGAGGAGGAAGGGGTTGAACGGGTGGAGTACCATACTCACTACCCCTACGGTTCATCCTTGGACTATGGACAGGAGATACGGATCGCCATACAGCATCAAGACCTCTTCACCCTACCGAGTCAAAGTTTCCTGGAGCTACAAGGACGTTTCCTGAAGGAAGATGGATCAGGACCACCGCCGCCAGCTACTATGTCAATGACCAGCAACGCCTTCCCGTTTCTCTTTGATGAGATACGCTACGAAATATGTGCCACAGAAATCGACCGAGTGAGGAATCCCGGCATAACATCATCGATGAAAGGCTACACATCGTTCATGAAAGGCACCGAGAACGAGATTGAAAATTATGGTTGGGTAGTAACTGATACTCTCAACGTATCAACTGAAGGGTATTTCAACGTCTGTTTACCCCTCAGTGTGCTACTTGGATTCTTCGAATGTTATCAAAAAGTAGTGATCAACGTCAAGCAAGAACTGATATTTCTACGATCGAGAAGAGATGAAAACTGCTACTTGTCTCAAGGAGTTGCAGGAGCCGAACCAGCTCGGGCCAAAATCGAATTGACTCACCTCTCTTGGCGTGTACCCTACCTCACACTCGACAACCATCATCGACTGGAACTTCATCGTCATCTTCAAAAGGAAAAGGCAATACGAATGGATTTCCGCTGCTTGGAGCTCTACGAGTACCCTCTACTTCCGACAACCCAGAAGCATGTATGGAACGTCAAGACGTCGTCTCAAGTTGAAAAACCTAGATACGTAATATTAGCTTTTCAAACTGGAAGAAAGAACACGGTGAGGAAACTATCATGCCGTTTCGACCATTGTAATCTGAGCAATGTGAAGTTATTTTTGAACTCAAAATCATACCCATACGATGATCTGAATATCAACTTTGAAAGAAATCAATTTTCTGTCCTTTACCGAATGTATGCCACATTTCAACAAAGTTACTACGGGGTTGAATACAATCATCCATTACTTTCACTTAACCAATTCAAGGAAAGAGGAACTTTAGTTGTTTTGGATTGTTCAAAACAGAGTGAATCCATCAAATCTGGACCTATAGATGTGATGTTAGAATTTGAAGCGAGCGTAGCATTTCCCGGTGACACAACAGCGTATTGCCTCATCATTCACGACCGATCAGTGGAGTACAACCCTTTGACCAATATAGTTCGTCGAATGGTATAAAAATGTTGTCAGAATGCATGTAGGTATGAATCCTACGTCTTGAAGGAGATTTAGCGAATCATCGAACCTCAGCAGCTGGACCACTTCACCACTGACATTTGTCACGTGAAGCCTATATAAAAGGAGTATCATAATCGATTGTCCTTCAGTCATCATCATGCCGTCAAAGAGAGAGGTTGTTCTGGATCTCCACTGGTTCTTCAACAATGAAATGAAGCATATCGTTAAAGAGTTATCGTTGAGTGATCACAATGTTTTCTCAGCACAACATTGGATTTTCAAACCACCCAAGGGATTGTACATTTACGTTCCAAAGGCTCGAAAAGCTAATAATTGGATCGTAAAGCATGTACATAGAATTCCATGGGATGAAGGAGATGTGGAATACAGCCAGCTATCAAATATTTTTCATCGCATCTCATCTAATTATGACATCATCTATGTGAAAGGAAAGCAAAAGGTTGACTTCATTCAACAGCTGGTTCCAAGAAACCTACGAATAGTTGACGTTGAAAGTATTGGATGCCCCAAAATATCTACATTACTTGAACCTTTAGCGATAGGATCGCATTGTATTTTTCATAATTCGGCACCAACATTATGTGCATTCCATAAATGTAGAGCAATAGCTGACTGGATGATAACTGATTGTTTGTAAATATGTTTTTAATAATTAATAGTTAAAGTTGAAATGTTTAAAAAAAAATTGTGTTTACGTTTATGTTTGAATATTGTTTGTTAATTTTGTTTAAATTGTAATAAAAATTTGAAGAAAAAAAAAAAGTTGAGATGTAACATCCTTTATTGTCTTTGGTCCAAGTATCCGAACGGTAAATCCTGTATGGTGCTAGTAGTGAGGACCGGCCGAGTAACCCTCTCAAAGGTTGTGGCGAAAATCCCTTCGGGAGAGAGGGTCGGCAGGGAAAAAGACAATAAAAATGATGACTCAAACTATTAGGCTAATACATTATGTTTATCGTTCATGTTCAAATATTGTTTATTTAAAAAAAAATTGTATATTGTTTGATAAAATTATATTAATTCATGTTGAATAAATAAAATTAAAAAAAAAAAAAACTCTATCGATTGACCCCACCTTGACGCGGTGATAGAGCTTAGTTGGAAATTCCAACGACCAAGAGGGTCGAACAATGGTACTATTTGAATCTTAATGGTAAAGAAATTAGTTGTACTTACCTTAGATCCTTTGTACTGTCCTTTTCAGGACAATAAATGTCATTTCTCTTAGTTGTACTGACCTTGCTTTGAAACTTGTAGTAGAGATTGAAACATGATTACAGGGTAGGATAGATCGACCATACTGCCATATAGTTAACCTATCATGAAGCCCTATTTTCAAGCTAGCTTAAATGATAGTTTTTACCTCATGACATTGGTAGGTGGGGTGACAATGAGGGTGAGAGTGAGGGGGAGTGTGTGGGGTAAGTATGGGGGAGTGTGTGGGGGTATGTATGGGGTAAGTATGGGTGAGTGTATGAGGAAGTATGTGGGGTAGGTGTGTAGAGGAGTATGGGGGGGGGGGGGGTAAGTTTGGGGGAGTACGTGGGAGTATGGTGGAATATGTAGGGGTAGGTGAGAGGGAGTATGGGGAGTAATGGGGTAGGTGTGTGAGAGTATGGGAAGTAATGAGGTAGGTGTAGGGGAGTAAGGGGAATAATGGGGGTAGGTGTAGGGGAGTAAGGGGATGGGGGGGTAGGGGTCAGAGGCCGAAAGGAGTGAGGGTGGGGGGAGTAGTAAGGGGGTGGGAGGAGTCAGGGGCGAAAGGCGTAAGGGGGGCGGGAGGAGTACGGGGGCGGGAGGAGTACGGGGGCGGGAGTAGTACAGGTCGCGAGGAGTACGGGGGCGGGAGGAGTATGGGGGCGGGAGGAGTACGGGTTGGGAGGAGTACGGGGGCGGGAGGAGTATGGGGGGAGGAGTACGGGGGCGGGAGGAGTATGGGGGGAGGAGTATGGCGGCGGGAGGGGGTGGTGGGGTGGGGGTCAGGGGCGGGAGGGGTGGTGGGGTAGAGGTCAGGGGGCGGGAGGGGGTGGTGGGGGGTAGAGGTCAAGGTCAAAAGGTCATAGTATTAATAGTTATGTGCCAGAACCGCCCTTTTCTCTCTACTAAGCCCGCTTGAAAGAAAACTCTTCAATTCTTATTGCGTTAAAATAAATACTGAATATGAGTAAATTCAACAATAATTGTTATTGTGTTAAAATAAATAATAAGCAATAGCGGTAAGTTCAATAATAATTGTTATTGCGTTAAAATAAATAGTTAATCATAGCGGTAAATTCAACAATAATTGTTATTGCGTTAAAATAAATGGTCAATTATAGCAGTAAATTCAATAATAATTCTTATTGCGTTAAAATAAATAGTATAAATAACATTAAAATATTTTATATTAAATATTAACATTATATACATTTGTAGTAAATATATAAAATAAATAACTAGGTAATAAAAGTGACGTTAAAAGTCATCAAATGAGATGAAAGCTAGGAAAGATACGATTGTTACGAGGATTTTTCGTTCGTGCAAGCGCAGCGGGCTAATGTAGATTCGAACAAGATTACACTTATAGGGGACCATCCGGACTCCAACCCGCACACATCTCTAGAAATTTAATTGAAATCCATAACTATGTATAGTTTTGTCCGTTACAAGGATTTAGAAACACAAGATAAATCTTTAGCTTGTTTATTGTAAGTTAAGTTTCAACAATGAACGTTTTTACGAAGTTTTTATTCAATTATTTCCTTTTTTCTACCAACAAGACCAGGAAACATCATCATTTCCTCTCGATCACTGTAAAATTCATTGAGTAAGCATGTTCGTAAATAACAAAGAAAGTTCTCCATCATACATAAACCCCTCACGTATAAATACACATAATACTCACACATAAATACCCTCACAGCTCAATTCGCTGACGACGTGGCAATCTTGGTCAAAAGTGAAACAGGAGAGGAGACCTCGCTCAAACTCCAACAGGCGGTATGGTCGATCTCAGAGTGGGCAAACAGGTGGAGAATCAAAATCAATCCAAGCAAGTCCACCGTAGTACCTTTCACTTATAAGCGAAACTACGTTATTTCACCAGTCACGCTAAATGATTCACCTTTAAGCCAAAACTCCAAAGTGACGTACCTGGGCCTAGCATTGGACAAGCGCTTAACGTGGAAAGACCACATCACTTCCTTGACCACCAAGATCAGGAATCGCATTCGGCAGTTGTCATATCTTATCAAATGCCAAAAACTGTCCCTGCACCTATAAATGCTGATTTACCGAGTATTAATCCGCCCCATGGCTCTATGGGAGCGGCCTATGGTGAGAGTACAAATATTACAAAATAGGATCCTCAGAATGATAACAAACGCCCCGTGGTACGTAAGAAATGAGGAATTGCATAGAGACTTGGAAATCCCCACAGTACATGATTCTCTAGTCGCTGCATACCATGATATGCATAAGAAAGCCTCTTACCACCCAAACCCTCTCATCAATGGAATACCTGAGCAACGACCACCACCAAGACACATGAGACGACTCAAAAGAAGACACCACGCTGATAACGCCGATGTCTTCAACTGAACTCCGACTTTATTTGTTCATCCCCACAAGCAACTATCATGGCCTACATACAACCTCACATACCTTACATACTTACTCTTAGTCTAACCTTTATATCTATTTATTATTAGCTAGGTTATTTAATGAACCACAATTTGGTTCCCTGTGTAGGCTCCTAGGCCAAGCGAATGCGCTTGAGACTGGTTATTAACACCCCATGTGAATCATGCCTCGGCATACTATACGACATGTATATAAAATAACTCGACAACTGGGGAGTTGTAGTTTTTAAAAAATGTTTTATTTAATTACAAGAGTAGAAACGAACGTTATGGAGTTGCGCGAGAGAGTGACGGTTGTGGTCGCGGGGTCCCTTATATCAACTCTGCAAGACGAGCGGAGTCGTTGTCTTGCAGTCTTCCTTTTCGCTGATGTGGCGGATCTCACGCTCGGGGTCCCGGCGACTATGTGCGTGGTCTGCAGTATTATCCTTGTAAGTCCTCCCCTTTTACTTCCTGGCACCACGAGGTAACCGAATCGGAATTGGAATCGTGGTTGCCGGAATATTCTCGTCGCTTATTCCTGAAAATGTCTCCTCCAAGTTTGGTTCCTGTGAACACTTTCCTTGAAAAATTTTTAGAATCGCTACATGCTTATATATTTTTACCCATATTAAATACATGATGATTATAATTACAATACTAATTATTATTATGTCTGTAAGCATAGGTCTGGGATGTTGCTTATAGTTGACCCAAGAGTGATTGTCGACATAGAAGTCGTCATAGTTAGCTAGAGTAAAGGTTTCGTTAGCCAAATTTATTTCGGGTACATCCTTTAACTGTACCTGTAGGAATAAAGGTTTTCCTAATGAAGACCCTTGACTAAGGATTAGTTCTTTGTTTAAATATATTTCGTCTCCTTCTGATTTGATTAGATATGATCCACTTAATTTTGTCAATTCTGATTGATCCTGTCTCCTGATTTCTAGAACCACTTCATAGGGTGCAGTGATTAATAATTGGTTAATTTCTTGAAATTTTTGCATCATTAAATTCTTTATTTCAAATTTGGAATATTGGCAATCTTTTACTGAATTTTGTGTAATTAATGTTTTTTCACATCTTGCGTTAACTTTACAAAGGCTATCCCAGTTACAAAAGTATTTATTATTAACCTTTTTACAAGGCTCTTTAAGAGCATAAAATTCATTATTTTTATCGTATAAGTAATAATTATTCTGCGGTATAATAGCTACATATTCTTCATCTTTCTTTAAAGGTATAGGTTTTAGGGTATACAAGTAATAGTGCTTCTTACCATAAAGTGGCAAGTTTAATAGAAATATAATTCTTTTATCCTCTAAGATACAATCTGTTCTTATTAAAGTTTCATATTCCATGATATTTTCAAACATTTCCAACGTGCTGGTTTGAGTTTTATTCAAAACTAAGTCTATCTCTGCTTTTAAGTCTACAGTGGATATTATACTGGGGTGCAGTTGTCCCATTTTGCAGAAGGTGTACGCGGTTTCAATTTCTCCCATGGTGTAATCCAACACATTTAAAGTTAATTGCATATGATGGATATTGTCTTTCAATACCATAGCTGTCGCATCCATAGGATTTAAAACTTGGTTAATTGACTGAATTTTATCTTTTATTTGTTCATTATTGAACCTCAGGTTGGCTAGTGTTTTATTGTAGTGATCAATTAGAGATTTAGTTAATGAATATTGGGAGTTTGCTTGGTTTTCTAATTCGTGATTTTTGTTCTGCAGTTGCTCTAAAATCTGTTCATATCTTTGACGGTCATCGTCGTCTAAGTTGCCTGTTATGGCCTTTACTATGGTTCCCAAACCATTAATTAGCCCTCTCTTAATTCGGGTTTTCTTGTTCAATTTCGGAACTATATTTTGGAATTTAACATAAACTTTGTTGAAACCCTGTTCAAAAAATAGTAAGTATTCGTCTAATTTTTCTTGCAATTTTGGGTATTTCTTTACTGTGTATTTATATTTATCAAAACTTTCTCCTAATATTAGATATTCCGAATATAGACTTTCCAAGTCGTAATAATGCACTAATGAGTGCTCCGCCTGTTCTAGATAGGTCGTTTCCAGTTCTATGGGTAGTAAACCTCCACTGTTTTCTAGGTTCTTTACTGTTGCTGCATAAGTAGCAGACAGCAACAATAGCCTGCAACAATTATTTCATGACATTAGTTTTCAGTTTTCCTTCAATTATTTCTTTAATTATTTCGATTCTAATTTCAGTTATTTTGTCTTGCGATACTCTTATTTTTTCATCGAGACTCAAGCTTTTTGCAATTGAACACAAAAATACTCCACAGTCATTTCCGTTATTTTGTTTAGGTGTGTCTTGTACCTCAGCTAAGTTCCAGTTTTCCGAATCTAAATTATTATGTTTTTTCTGAAGGTATTCTCCCTCTAGGTAGGTCAAAATTGTTTTCATTATTCTTTCTCCTGAATTGCGTAACGAATCATAGTAACGGATTTTCTTCTTCTTAGGGTTTACTGTAACTAGTCTCCAATGGGAATTTTCAAATATAGGGAATATTACTAAGTCTTTTTCAAATATATCTGTTTTCCGGGCGTATGTTTTCACCCTCTCATATCCTCCGCTACATAGTGACGTGTATAAGAAACTTGGGAAGGCGTGCACTTTGATATCTCTCCCTTGATTTATATTTTCCTCATTTATCAATTCCATATAGAAATTTACTACTGCGTCATTTAGCCAATTAGTTCCCTTCAGAGTGAGTATGTCTTGTCTGAGTATATTTAATTTGAATTTCTGTATTATTTTTTCCAATGGGTCCTTTTTTTCATCTATGGCTGATTCATACTTGTCAGTATCTCCGGTTCCTAATTTTCTTGGTCTTTTAATATTTGATGCGTGAATTTTCGTTTTTGTGTTATGATGTCTAGGTCTAATTTCCAAGGTTCCCTTATCGTCCAATGGCCTTACTATTTCCTCTTGAGTATACTTAGGTTTGGTTTTGTCCTGAATTTGCTTAGTCTTTACGAAAACTTTGTCAGGGATCTCAGTTATTGTTTCTCTTTTTTCATTTTGTTTTTGAATATTTTTTTCTTTTTCCTTGCTGGTTTTATTGAAGATAATGTCATATAATTTCTTTGTTTTGTTCCTATGTCCATTAGAGTATTCGTTCAACATTCTTTTTTCCAGATCGATTTCAATTGGGGGGTTGTTTTCAATATGTCCGTGAATTATTTCGAATGGGGTCATTTTTGTAGCACTGTGAATACTATTGTTATATGCTAAAATTGCGTATTTCATTTTTGTTTGTATTTCTTCCATTTTAAATTCCTTAGATATTGACAGTAGTTTCAAATGTTCTATTAGGGTGGAGTGGAATCTTTCAATCGGTGAGTTGGAGTTAGGGTTTTGTGTACTAATGAAATGAACTTCAACTTTATGCAAACCTAGTAATTCTTTTAATAACTCGTTGTTAAATTCGGCTCCGTTGTCACAGACTATTTGAGTAGGTAGGCCATGATGCAGCATGAAATCGATCAGTTTATCACATACTTCAACACTCGATCCTGATTCTACTATGTAGGCAGCGGCAAATTTTGAGAACTTGTCTATAATCGTCAAGAATTTTTTCTTCTCTACTGATAATTTGTCAATGTGAAGTATTTCGAAAGGTTTTTTCGGGGATGTAGTTACGTTATACATCGGTTTTAGAGGATGGCGATCGTATTTGCACCTCAGACATACGTCGCATTGATTTATAATTTTTTGCACATTTTCTTTTAGGTTTGGCCAGAAATATTCTCTCTTAATATGGTTATAGGTCTCATCTATTCCTCTATGATTTGTCAACCCTTGATGGTAATGATTAATGATTTTTTCCTGTTGATGGGGGCTCTGAATGTCTATTAATTTCTTTGTATATTTAACTATTTTATATGCGTTTGTTATAAAATATAATGACAGCGTTCTGGAGAAAATTTCGTAAATGTCAGACTCAAAATAAACGCCATATAACTTATCTGGTTTTAAGTATTCCTTAATGAAATTTACAATTTGTGTCTCTAAATTATTTTTCTGAAATGTTACGTTGATTCTACTACGGTTTTTATGGACTGTTTCTATCTCTACTTGGTACTCATTGATTGGTTGGTTACCTACTGTTACTATTATTTGGTTTTTCGCATGATTCACTGCCAATTCTTTTACGTAAATTTCCTTCTCCTTTAAATCTTCTGTTTCTTGGTTTACTGTTTCATTTTTGGAGTCATCCGTCCTGCATTCCTGATTATGTAATTCTATCCTGGATAAGGCATCCACGTTACTGATTGAAGTTCCTTTTTTATATTTTATATCAAAATCAAATTCTTCTAATTTAAGTTTCCACCTAAATAATTTTGAGTTTGGCTCCTTAAGGGAATATAACCACTCTAGTGGTTTATGATCTGTCTTTATCTCGAACTTCCTACCATATAGGTAGCTCCTAAAGTGTTTTGTCGCCCAAACGATTCCTAGTAGTTCCCGCTCTATCGTAGAAAGCCTTCTTTCAGTTTCATTTAATGTACGGCTAGCATAAGCCACGGGGAGATCTTTGTTGTCGTGTTGCTGAGACAATACCGCGCCCAGAGCTATTCCGCTGGCGTCGGTTGTAAGAATGAATGGTTTGTCCCATTGAGGGTATTTCAATATTGGTTCGTTCATTAAGATTTTTCTACAGATATTGAAGGATTGTACGTACTCAGGGTCCGTAATGTCTATTTTTTCACCTTTCTTTAGGCACTTCGTTAGAGGTTTAGTGAGTTGGGCTAGATCTTTAATAAATTTGCGGTAGTACCCTAGTAATCCTAAGAAGCCTTTTACTTCTTTGGGAGTTCTGGGGATCGGGTAATTTTCCAAAGCTGCGATTTTTTCGGGATTTGGTTTGATTCCCTCGGAGGTGATTACATGGCCAAGAAACGCGATTTCTTTTCTCAAAAATTCCGATTTGTCCATTTGTATCTTTAAATTGGCTTCTCGAAGCCTGAGAAATACTTTCCTTAACCTTCCGATATGTTCTTCTAGGCTAGCACTGTATATGATTATATCGTCCATGAAAACTGCGCAGAGTTCTCCCTGGAGTCCACGCAGTACGTTGTCCATTAATTTTTGAAAGGTGGGAGGCGCGTTTTTTAACCCAAACGGCATTTTTTTGTATTGGTACCTCCCTTGCACAGTTGTGAATGCAGTTTTCGGGATACTACTTTTATCAAGTTCAATCTGGTGGAATCCAGAGTAAAGGTCTAAGCTAGTGTAGTATTTGCTATTACCTAAACTATTCAGTATGTCTTCAATGAGGGGAAGTTCGTATTTTTCGTCTACAGTTTTGGCATTTAGTGCGCGAAAATCTACCACAAGTCTGAATTTTTTTCTTCCTGACGCGTCTGCTTTCTTTGGCACTATCCATATCGGAGAGTTCCATGGAGAGTCAGATTCTTCTATGATTTCTTGTTCCAACATTTTGTTTATTTGCGACTCAACTTCTTTCTTATAAATTTCGGGATATCTGTACGGTCTGGTATATATGGGTTTCTCATCTACTGTGTTTATATAATGCTTTGCGCTTTTAGTGGTAGTCAATTTTTCACCTTCTACATAAATTAGATCTGAAAATTCTCTCAAAAGTTCAAGAAGTTTTTGTTTCTCTTCCTCATTAAGATGTTCAGTTCTGAATTTATTTTCGTCAACGAGTTTTCTTTTAATTTTTGTTTCGCAAAAGTTAAGGTGGATCTTTTCTGTTTCATTTTGCTCGAAAGCTTCGAATCGTTCAGCTTTTATCTTTATGTTTTTTACCTTGATAGTTTCTTCTTTAGTATTGGTAATCATGCAGTACGCATAATTGTTTTTCACTTGAATTAGGCAATTAGGAATTTCGATACCCTCTTGAATTTTGTGGTTAACTAGTGCTGGACCATTTTTTATGTTTTCGACTTGAATTTTTACTTTTTTACTTTGTCTTCCAGGAAGGATGATGGGTTCTTTTGTAACACAATTATGTAGGTATAAGGGAATTTTTTCCTGATTTATTTGGAGTTCGTTTCTGTTAAAATCTAGTTTAGCTCCTAGTTTTCTCATGACATCTAGTCCTATTAATAGGTCAAATTCTTTGTGGAAGTCGAATAGATAAAATTTGTGATTGCCCTTACAGGAATTTAGTAGTATGTTTAATGACAGTGAGACACATCTTCCACCGTCCGTTTTGCCATTAGGCGTTAAAACTTGGAATTTTTCATCAGCAATTGAATTCTTAAACAATTGATCTGCAATATTATTCTTACAAAAACTCCGGGTACTTCCCGTATCTATTAATATTCTTAATCTAGGCTTAGATGCTATAACGTAGGGAAGGGAGGCTCCATCTTCAACGGTCAAGTTGAATATGAATACTCCTCTCCTGTCTCTAAAAAAGAAGCTTCCTCCTCGTCCTCGTCTTCCTGTTCAGATTCGTCACCTTCCTCTATCAGATTGACCGGGTAGGTTTTTTCCTGATGCTTGTATGGGGACTCGTATTTCTTTTGAAATTCTTCTTTGTTTAGAGGTTTCTTGTATTTATCGTCAAACTGGGTTTTTTGTTGCGTTTTTTCTCCTGGTTTCCAGGGCGGATTGCTGGTCGTTTTTGGTGAAGAGTTACCCTGACGGTTGGGATTGTAATTTTGTTTTTGTGGGGACAAATGAGTTTTCCTCATCATTGAGTTTAACTGATTCACTGTTGTAGGTTTCGGGTTTTTTCCGTTGTTTTGATTATTACTATTTCCAGCCCGATATGACGGTAAGTACTGGAAATCATTTATTAATATTCCCGCGGCCTGACTCATAGAATTGGGGTTCTTCGTTCTCATAAGTGATCCTAGTGGTTCGTTAAAACCCCTGAGCAAACACCTCAGTCCAAATGTCCTGACGAACGGTACTACTTCTTCAGGATTCATTTCCTCTCTACAATTTAGATAGGAAACAGCAAGTCCTAATTGCTTGTTTAATCTCTCATAAAATTGAAATCCATCCTCGCTATTTCTTTGTTTCATCTGCGCAATTTCCTGGCAGATGGTATACACATCTCTTCTATCACTAAAGTTATCCAATAGGGCGGCTTTTAATTCTGCCCACGTAGTTATTGACAAGGTACCGATAATCTCGGCGGCCGGCCCTTTAACTTTCGTTATGATACTTTGAAGGAGGTAATGATTTGCAAAATCATTTTCATCCTGAGTACGAAATTTGGTGATCAAACTTTCGCTAAGGGTAATGAACCTTTCTGCTAGATAAGGTTCTCCATTAAAGTCTGGCACCATGGCCAAATATTCCTTTCTGAATTCTCCCATGATGGGTTCGTCCTTTATGCTTAAGTCTGCGTATAGAAAGGATAAATCTTCAATGTTAAATTCAAATTCTGGTTCACTTACGTTAGCCAGGTCTGCATCGGGATTCGTCTGGTCCTGATGAGAATGCTCGGTCTGCCTCTTGCTGACTTCTCTCGGCGATCCTCTTCTTTGTTCACGGCTCCCACGATGGGTCAGGTCCGGTTCAGAGAAGGGATGGGTCGTAGGTCGACTCGATTTCGTTGAAACGAAGCCAGGCTCCCGCGATGGGTCGATTCCTGGTGAGTAGTCCTACCGACTGCGCCAAATAACTCGACAACTGGGGAGTTGTAGTTTTTAAAAAATGTTTTATTTAATTACAAGAGTAGAAACGAACGTTATGGAGTTGCGCGAGAGAGTGACGGTTGTGGTCGCGGGGTCCCTTATATCAACTCTGCAAGACGAGCGGAGTCGTTGTCTTGCAGTCTTCCTTTTCGCTGATGTGGCGGATCTCACGCTCGGGGTCCCGGCGACTATGTGCGTGGTCTGCAGTATTATCCTTGTAAGTTATATATATTCATACATTATAGTGCATTGCACAAGATTGTTACAAAAAAAAAAAAAAAAATTGTACATAAAAAGTTATTCAGGGAACTATATTCGGAATCGGCGATATATTTCCAGTAAAGATGAAATTATTGTTTTCGACTGGATCAATCATACGCACGGCGCAGAGGTTCTACCCCACCGTCAATACCTGTAGGTCTTACATTATTGCCTATCTGCCCCTGAATTTTGACCGATTCCCTGAAAATTAACTTGTCTTCCAACCATAGCGGAAACAAATTTACTACAGGTATACTAGTTCATGATTCGGGTTCATTTGTTACAAATTAGGTACCTTAGCTGATTGGCTGGAATTCACCAATTCGGTTTTACCCAAGGCTTTCGGATGTAATGAAAGCCTTGGGTAAAACCGAATTGGTGAATTAGATATTCAGAGATATGAATTATCTCTCTCGTATGTGGTACGCTAAACTGTGTGCTAAACAGGTGCACCAGGCTCTTCCAACCTCCCAGTTACGACATCAAACGTTTGTGTCTCAACAGAAAATATATTTCTCTTTTCAAGGATGAAAAGTCTCCTAAGAGTCGATCGAGTTTTGATTTTAAGTCCATATCCCGCGCAGTTGAAGCGTGCTGGGCCCATAACATAGAATTAGCGGGTGTAAAAATGCTTCATCATTGTGTTATTGAGCAGTATCACTGACAAATTTCCCAATACGAAACTTCTCACGACAAACAGCAGCACGATTGTGCAAGCTCCAACTGGTCGGATCATGATGAAATCTACCTTAGAGAACAGCTCTCACTACTCTCCAAATTGAGCCATCGGATTGTGAGAAATTTGTTTCAGTAAAAAGTCATAGGGAACCTTCACGAGGCCACATCGCATCAACCTTGATAATTTCATCAAAATCGGAGGATGATCGAGACAAGGATTTCCCACATATAGACAGGAAAGAAACTGTACTTATTGTGGGCTGCCGCCCACTGGGACACCTCTCCAGTAGGGCGGGGCCGGGTCAGACCACCGACCCCCTTCGGCCTGACTCGTAGGTGACGTCAACGTGGACCAACCAGGAGGCGCCAAACAACATCTTGCGCGCCCTCCCCCCTCCGGCCGGAGAAGCGTCCAGAGCTTCTCCCCCACCATCACCGCCGCCCCCGCCAACACCACCTCGCGGGAGGAGGGGGGAGAGAAGACGGAACCTCGGGTCAGGCCTGGACGACACTACTCCCCTCCCGACCTCTGCTCAGTTAACTAGCCATTGAGAGCTCCGTGCCCGTGAGTTAGTCTAACCCCAGCTATCCCCCCAAGCCGCCACGCTGTACTACCCTGCTTTGGACATCAGCCGCCACGGATACCACTTCGCCACACAAAATCGGAAGGTTACCTACGGGCCCCAACGTGAGTGCACAAACTAATTACATTTTATTCCATTGGCCAATGACTAGGAGTGACGTGTAGTCATAAGAGTAAACTTTAAAAGACATTGATAATATTTCGCCACGAATAACATTTTGAGCTTGAACATTTAGTAAATTCTCCTGATTGAACCTTTGATATTTGACCATGCAATGAACTTGAAACACGAAAGATTAATTGAATGTATTGACAAATTGGAAAGCCATACTGTATAAAGACTATTTTCATACTCACCGTATTTTCGCCTTCAGCAAACGCCACGAACTTTGAAGTGGAAAAGTTGTCTTAATAGTTGAATAAAAGTGCCATTTATTTGTATTTCCGTTTACCTTTCTGTCAGAGTATACCTGGTTTCCAGACTGATAGTTCGAGGCAAGTGCATCGCCACACCTCAAGGTTTTGATAAGTCCCTTCAGGACCGCCACGTAAGCCCATAAGGCAGGAACACATTTGTGTATCCACTTTACATTTGGCCCTTCAGGCTTTTAACTTTCAGCATAAATCGCCACGAGACGCTTCAGGTCGCCACGCAATTTCGCCACGCTTTTTCACCACGCTTTTTCGCCACGCATCTTTAATTTCTAAATTCTTCACAGGTAAATACCTTTCATTATAATTTATCTGTGTTTCGACTTTTTGCCTTGTTTCTTTTCAGCCAATATTCATTTTCAAATCAACCCCCACAACTCGTGCGATAGCTTGGGCTGTCGAGTTCATTAACCTAGTTGGTGAGCCCGACCACCCAAGCGCCTAGGTCCTCTAGGACAAAACACAAAAGATGTACCTGCGAATTGATAGCAGAGGCGAACCTTTTCCCTTCACCGCTGGTACCCAATTTGCCAGGTATATCCCAAAAAACTTACATTATTTATTGGAGAAGCTCCGAAACACAAAATACAAGTGGATATTTAGATTAGCCCATTTCCGGCCAATGATGCGTTTTCGCATCGTCATATTTATGAATTTTTTAGGAATTGAAAATATTGGAAAATCGTTGTAGATAAATTTTTTCTCGTTTATACTGTTCCTAAACTGCTCAAAAAATTTTTGCTTCAACGTTCAGGAATTCATTGCGAATTTGGAGAATTTTTTGAAAAGTGGGCATTTTTGATGGTCTGGAGGAGCTTTGACCTTGTGGAATTTTTCGTTACGTTGGAGAAGGAACAAACTTCTCCTCTCTTGATCCTGAATGCTTGGAATGGTGTAGAAGCCAAATACATTCAAAACAAAAAATAAATAAATAATGATATTGGTTGTACAACGACGAAAATCGACGAATGTGAAAACGCACCTTTGGCCGAAAGCATGATCATGGAAGCTCAAATTCGATCCTGGGCAAATGAGCGATACCAGAGTGCCTACACGTTCATTTTTCAGCATGCTCGGTTCAGCTTATCTCATTTTTATTTTCCTCAGTGGTGTATTCGAGTTTTTTTGTTTTTTTTTTTCTTTTCATTTTTTCAATGGATCCAAAAAGCGGCAAAGTTTGGTCTATTGACGAGATCCTCGCCATTCTGGATGACCTAGGCAATTGGGACTTTCTGATAACGATTACGTTGCCCAAATTATTTATGTAGTATAACATACCCCCACCTGTGGATACAGTAAGAGACGAGGAATAACATTGACGAAAATTTCAACGGAATAGCCCTGGCACACGACAACAAAGACATCCCAGGTACGTTTGAACTTCAAGATGATTTCGGACTACAATAAATTTATGGGAGGGGGTGGACCTCCATATCAACGGCGTTGAAAATTACCGCATCAAGGCGGGGGGAAAAATTGGTGGTTGCTACTCTCTTCACAAACGGGATCGGGAACGCCTTAGTCAGCGCCTGAAAACTTTACCGATACGTGATTAATGACAGGTGTAGCTGGTGGATTTCTGATCAAGAGTTTGTCTGATCTTGCTGTGGAACGAAGATCCCATTGAGAGACTGACACTCCTGAAGCTCCAAAAATGCCTGCTAACGGAGTGATATGAGATTTGACTCATAATAATCATAATTTGATTCATAATACGACATTCCACAGTTTCAAGAAAACACTGCAGATGCTGTGGTTGACAGAAATTGTATGTCTGCGAGGAATAGGACGTTCATCTGCACCCAGAGTGTTTCAATGGGTTCCATGACAAGTGATCCTGCTTTCGGCCAACAATGCGTTATCTTTTGTTTTGAAATTTATTGAAAAATTTTGAGCTTCATTTCATGTTCATACATTCTTAAATATAATGTTTTTACATAAAAATTTTAACTTTTAAATTTATTTCTACCCTTGGCCGGAAATGGGAAGACCCACGAGAGAACAGTAGTACGATTTAAAAAAAAAGGCATTCCCGAATCAAGCTATTTGTGAAACTATGAATATTTCAGTTGGTGTCGAAACGGGACTGATTCGAGAGAAAGCTTAAAAGGATGATCGACGTAATACCGTTTAGAGGGAGTGAAAACCTGCGGGAAGTTCAGTCAATGAAGCCAAACTGCAACTAATTTCTTAAACAAGAGCCTTCCTTATCAACACTGCGACGAAACGCGAGGGGTTAAAAACAAGTTGACACAACACTACTTCACTGGATACTCCGAAATAGACATTTTCACTCTCATTTTGCGTTTCATAGCGTTTTGAACAATTCTGGTTACTTGCCCTTCTTCATTTTCCCCGAGTATACCTAACAATACGAAATCAAGTTCAGTGTTTTATGATATTTTCAGGTTTCCTGCAAGTTAGTCCCTATAAAATGCTGTACGATTTTTATCGCCGTCGGACGTGATTTCCTGTAAACAATTTTTGTACCATCTATTTGTTCGATTTCGCATCAATTTTATAAGTATGTATAGGGGACTGGGAATCCACACGAGTAGGAGCCACGAAAATGTAGAACAACGGAAAAAATTATCGGGTTTAACTTGATCTTGTTGATGTTTGCCAAAGGTGTTTTCTAATTTCTTTTTTATTTCCCAAACATAAACTCGAAAAAATTTTAATCTCAAAGAATTTGACCAAAAGTTGATAATAAGGATCCTTAACAATTATTAGAGAAGACTCTTCTGAATCGAATGAGACCCACCACAAGCCTGAACAACAGCAATCCAGGAAACTATTAAGCTTTTAAAATGTTTCATTTTTAAAATGTAAATATTGAGCCTGAGCTAAGGGAAATGACACTTAATTATGGTCTATTCTAATGTTAGGAAAATGTTACCACGAAATCGCTTGATTAAAAGAACCTGAACTGCTGAATAAGTCAGGAAAAAACTTGGATGATGAATCACTGAGAATCAATTATTTCAGATTAAGTGACTCTGATTTGGGATCCCCCCTTTACCTCATACATTGGCAATCACAGTTTGAAAGAACTATGGAGTCTGACTACAGAGGAAATACAAAGCAGACGAGACAGGAGAGAGATGTGAGCATCTTCTACTTATAATTTACGACTCACCTGTATTGCCGAAAAGTTGGTTGACCAGTTCCCAGTAGAACGAGGGTTCCTCAATAATCGTCTTCTCCGAGCTGTGGCCGTGACAAAGTTTCGGCCATAACTTCCCTCGGATGGAATGTCGAATCGGCCAGTCATTTTCTCTGCAACAAAACACGCAGATGGGTAATTATTGACTGAAGTTTCATTAAACCAAGTAATCACAAATCTAGATTGGGTAAGGTGAACCTTGGGGCACCGTAGAATCTATCGAGTAAGAAGTTGTCCGTGTCTATTCAAGTTGATGCATTAGGAACTTTCTTCAGCCGCCGAATAGTTTACCTATTTAGAATTTGAAAATGTCCCAAGTTACAACACTTACACAGGAGACAAGTTAGCATTTACTGTATACACAGCACATCTGATTACACAGGTACACGACCAAAAAACTGCCTCCAGTTTTGCAACTGATTCCTATAGATTTTGGAACGCTGAATCCAGGAAAATAGCCAAAATGCTCTATCACGTCACGTTTTCTTGCAAAATTTGATTTCTCGCCGGAAACTGATCGCAGATGCATCATTTACTACAACAATGTCTGAGAAGCAAAAAGAAGCCTGGGACTCCTTCAAGGATGTAGTTCTCAAATTCTTGGGGAACAGGCGGGATGACAACTACAAGGATATTGTTGCCAGGATGCTCACTGCCATCAAAAAACAAGGCTGAATGAGCCTGAAAGTGCATTTCATGCACTCCCATGTCAGCTACTTTTCCGAAAACCTGGGGGCGTACAGTGAAGAGCAGGGTGAGCGGTTCCACCAGGACATCAAGGACGCAGAGAGAAGATACTAAGGAAGATGGAACTCTAATATGATGGCCGATTTCTGCTGGTTGCTGCTACGGGAAACCCCTGATGAAAAATACGCCAAGCAACGCACCAAGAGGAGCATTCAGGGGAAGAAGAGAAGGGCCCACAAAAAGATTCTTTGAATTTTCATGTGAACTGCGTTGTTTTCTTCTGTTTCCATTTACGAGAATTCGATTTACGGAATATTGCAATAAATCTTTGCTAGTGCTTGCCATAATGAAATGAGCCTTATTTATAACCCACTAGGGATAACCCAATGTAGCAAAACATCTGTACGAGATGGAGCTAAATGGCTACCGGATTTGGATTCAAAGCACCAAAAAACATAAAAATCAGTCATAATATTCGAGGCAGTTGAAAAAAAAATATATATTTTTTCGTGTACCTGTGTTATCCAGCAGACACAATTTCAGTCTCCCAGGATGACCAGGGGAGTAGTAAGCTTGATCACACCACATCAAACTTCCCTCCGATCGCTTTCCAGTGGTTTTCATCAAGTAGCAATGTACCCACAGCCAGTACTTTGGATTAATAGAAGGAAAGCTCGTAGATTTTTCACTCAAACAATTGATTTGCCTTCCTCCCAGTCACTTCCAGAGCTCAGCCAAATCCCTGTCACATTTCTACGCTCTAGAATTAATAACGAAGAACAAGCGAGTGGGCGTCTTTTACTATTCGAACTACTGATCTGCTTCCCTTTCAGTCAGAGATGGGCGAATTCTTATTCATAAATACGATTATGAATACAAATCATATATGCGATTTTATGATTATGAATACGAATACAATCGTATTCACACTTTGAATATGATTTTCCCCGTATTCGTATTTTGAATACGATTTTATGATTTCCCTAAAAATCAAATTTTTTTTACGATTTTCCCTGAAAATCATACTATTTTTATGATTTTCTCCCGAACGAGGGACATATTTATGACATAACTTTGTCAAAATAATCTATCAAAATTCAAAACGCTCCCCAATTCCTATAGGATTTTTCACGCAGAATCGAATGAGACCAACCCCAGGTCGCCACGACCAACCGAATAGAAACTACGACGTAATTTCTACTGAATTTTTTGTAATCACGTTTTTAGCGTTAAGAACGTTCGGTGAAAATTGAAGTAAGACAAAAACTTTCAGCGAAAATTATGATTACAAAAAATTCAGTAAAAATTACGTCATAGTTTCTATACGGTTGGTCGTGGCGACCTGGGGTTGGTCTCATTCGATTCTGCGTGAAAAATCTTATAAGAATTGGCGAGCGTTTCGAATTTTGATTGATTATTTTGACAATGTTAGGTCATAAATATGTCCCTTGTTCGGGAGAAATTCATAAAAAAAAGTATGATTTTCAGGGAAAATCAATTTTTAAAAAATCGATTTTTAGGGAAATTATAGAAATAATCATAAAATCGTATTCAAAATACGAACACGGGGAAAAATCTTCTAAAAATATTCATACTTGTATTCGTATTCATATTCATATTCATACTTGTATTCGTATTCATAATCATAAAATTTCAGATATGATTTGTATTCATAATCGTATTTATGAATAAGAATTCGCCCATCTCTGCTTTCAGTTACCTCCAGTGCAACCCGCGAAGATAAGTAAAAAAAAAACTTCCAAGCTCAACGCTCAGAGATCAGCTTGTAGCTTCATCGCTTTCTGTACTGATTCTAAGTCCTCCTAATCACCAACACGAGTAACAAGAACTTTATTGATTGATCTATAATGACTTTGATTACCTTATAGTAGTTCTCACATTCCGGTCAACAACTTCAGGGATCGAAAAGCAACAAGTGACTGTTGGTGGACGCTCCACCCCTGGAAAGCCTTCATCACAAACGTGACTCTTGTCGACGAACTCGGAAAACCCCCAATTTCCTACATCGAGCTTCTCTCCGGACATCTTCAACAAATCTGCGACTCCGTCAACGTAGGTCATTTTTTAAAAGAAGTTTAAAACACGATTCAACACGAAATTGAAAAACGAAAAACGCTTCTAAACTACACCTGGAATCCCAATATTCGAAGTTTCACACATTTTCAGGGAACTATCATACCAACGGTAATGCTTGAGAACAAGTAAGCGTCATAAAGGTCCACACGCCATGATTTGAATGAAAGACCGATATTACGAACGAGGCGATGTTCGCAAACTTGAAAACCGCAGCACGAACCGTTTGATTGAAAAACCAGTGAACAACTAGTAGCGAATTCCACGGAGGGGATGTCAATTTATTGTGCACTTGGTACGTAGAAGGTATTTGCTTCAAGATATCACCCGATTGCGATAAAAACGTTTATCTTCACCCGTTAATTGACTCCTTAAACGCCGCAATGCGTTAATACCACTTTACAAGTCGGTTAAGCACTGTGGAATAATTTCATTTGTATTTCTGGATTCTCCGTTATCTTGAAGGAATTACGGGCGACGGGAGGGGAAACATCGGATAAGAGAAGAAAGTATGAACGATAACGAACAGAAGAAATATGATAGTGAACCAGCAGATGACTAAGAATAGTTCTAGTAATGCAGCACGGGTAAATAAACATCGTCTAAGAACTACAGACACCTTTTGTTTACAAGGATATTTCCCTACTGCTGAGAGTCATTCAGGAAATCTGAATATTCTTCAAGAAGAGGGAGTTAAACGGCTGAATTTCATCAAAAAGGCAGAACCAGACCCAAAATTGTTAAACTCCGAACTTATTAGGTCCAAACGACTGAACCAGATCCAAATTCGTGGGTTCACACAGCTGATCTGAACACAGCCTCCGAGGAAACAGAATTGAACAACGATATTGCGTTCTTGGTCAGTTGTAGAAAGAGAACAAGCTCGCGTCTACAGAGGACTTTAAACAAACATTTTTCCAGAGAGGCGTCACCAGAAGTTTTACGCGATCGACATAACTGAATCGCCTTTTATGGTGCTGCCCCATTAGATCAAGCGCCAGAGGCAATGTGCAACTGATGGTAGATTATGCTAGAATGGTCGGTACCGAAAGAAAGGGGTGATTAAGAAGCTGATGAAGTGGCCAGGGTTGCAACTTGATGGAGGGAAGCAGTTCGTCGAGTATACAGAGTGGAATAGGCATCCAATCTTTACAGTCTGCTTATGGAGCTTGGTGACTTCTGCTCAGATAGACTCCTGGGTGGAGCCACACCTGAATAGGGGAAGATGCCTGACCGTGCCCTTTCCATCTGATTCTTCTTCAATAACTATACCAAATCCTTACCTACCTACTCTGCCACCTCAAATATCACAAAACGCAGATGAGAGGGAATTGCTTTTCTCGAGCCCTATTTCCGCACCTAAGTCCACCCTGACGGTGTCCATTCCACCTGATTCTTTTCCCATAAAGGGTGTACAACACTTAATTTGGGCATAAATTCTAACTTATTTCTTTTCCAACAAAAAATGTCTCTTAGCAATTTTGTTTTAACCCCTTGTTTTTTCAATTCAAAGATTTTTCGCGTTTTCGACTCCCATAACTCCTGTGATTTACCAAGTAAATTCCAATGGAGTGTGCGCCTGGGTAGGAAAACCTGTTTATTATTATTTTAAATCTAAGGTAGACCTCATTTTGAGAATTTTGGTACCAACCGCAACCTTCTAGCGTGTGTAAATCTTTTCCTATGAATTTTTGAAGTTTCGACCGTTTATGACGTCACAGTGGGCTGGGGGGTCCCGCCCAGGCGAGAGGGGCGCGTGACGTCATAAACGGTCCCCCCATTAAGGGATATTGTTGGAAAGAGCATAAAATTTACAAGCTACCTAATGCAAAAATCTTTTAGCAATTAAACATTTTTTATAATCAAGTCAAAAAGCAAACTTCAATTTTTTTCGAATTTGACTTTTTTTGATCGAAGTTTTTACTTTGAATTTCTCCCCTTTTCGATGGGCTCTCTTCGAAAAAAAAAAACATGCTCAAATTGTAAGCTTTCCAACGGTCCATCAACTTTTTTTTATTGTTTTTTATTCAAATTGGACGTGTAAATCAAGTTTGAATGCCCAAAAACGTGCGTTTTACGCGGTATATGGTCACCCTCAATCTCAAGATGACTTGACGAGTTTGGTATCATTTCCTATGTAATTTTTCACGCTGAATCCAATGGTGATACTTCCGAATAATTCTGACTGCTGGAAAGTTGATTTTTCGAAGATATAACGGAAGATGACCAATGAAAAGAACTTCCGACCTCAAGGTATGAACTCCGCAATGTTTTGTCTACTGAACCTTAACATCTCATAAGATTGAACTTTAACAAGACACAGATAAGATGATGTTTTTATTGTGTATAAAGGTGTTTTATGCTCACTATTATTATAACTAGCATTTATTATAACTAGTTACAAACGTATTACAGTTTTTGAGTGAAAAAAGGTGATTTTCTCAGTAACAGCGAAAATACGCATATTTTTAACCAGCTCTGGGGCCTAAATGGTTCGTCTAACCAAAACACTTAAGAAATGAAATTTGTAGAAAATTTAACGTTCTTTCATTTTACATATACTTAATAGTTTTGTGCCAAAAGTTGGTCGTTTTTAATTATTTAAAAAAAATCACGTTTTTTACATTTTCTCAATGTTCCGTTACGAAATTTTGGTGGCAAACCTCATATTCGGATTCAGCACCCCAAAAAACAAAAGGAATCGAAAAAATTAGAACCCCCAAAACTTTCCTGTGAAAAACACATTTTGACTGGGCTAATAACTACCTACACCAAATCCTTGTCTACTCTTCCACATCAAACATCACAGAACCCAGTAGGTACTCAGTAACAAATTCCACTCACCTAATGATGGTCTTGACGTCTCTCTTTTTATTGTACAGAAGAAGCGTGTCTACCTCAGAGAACGTCTTGAGATGCTTGTAAATTATAGGCAAAAAAAAAATCACTTTTTTGAATTTGAAAATTTTTTTCAAGGTTTTGTCGCGAAATTTTGACGGCAAACCTTAGATTCGGATTCAACACTCCAAAAAATATAAGTAACCAAATACAGGGTGTCACCCTTTCGGGCGCACCACCGAGCAGAGTTCGATTCTACAACTAATTTGCAACAAAAAATGTCTCGTAGCAATTTCTTCTTAGAGGCTTCGTTTTCGAGTTATTTAACTTTTAAGATTTTTTTCGAGTTTTCGACCTTACATCACTAAAATGGCTGTAACTCCGTTAATTGATGAAGTAAATTAAAATTTGATTATATCATTGGAAAGAGCGTCAAATTTCCTATCACCTTGATGGGGTTTTAGAAAATTTCAAATGAAACGAGCGGGTGTAAAATAAGCCAAAAGTAAAAAATTGGAAGATTCGAAAATTTTTACTTTTTTCAAAGTTTGATTCTCGAAACGTCGTGAACGGAAATTTCCATGCTGTAAGCCTAAAAGTTGCATGTGAATCCCAGCTTTCTAACAGTGTAGTAATTTTTTTCAAAACCCCACTTATTCAGTTAGAAAACGACGTTTTTAGGGCAGAAAACGTTCATTTTCGGGTGTAAATCGGCGTTTTTCACCAGAAATGCTTTCCAACTTAATAAATCATTTGACATGATATTTTACGTACTTTTTGACGCTGAATCGAATGGTAACACATTCCGATCTCCCCGACAAACAAGAAGTACTTTTCAAGCCTTTTCCTTTGGGCGAAGGGCTCAATCTCGTTGTTCGTTTTATCCAAAATTGTCATTAAGGGAGGTCTGGGTTATTAATGACTCGAACTCTTTCACTTAGTTGACTTACCCAATTTTTGCCCTGTCTTGAAAATATCGTCCCGATCATTTGCGGAAAGCTTTATCTTTTCGATAGTACAAGTTCGAGGTCGAGGACTCAGTTGTACCCTGTTTAACCCAGAAAGGGCTTGAAAAGTACTTTTTGTTTGTTTCGAAACTTTACCAATTTTTTACTTTTGGCTTATTTTACACCCGTTTGTTTCATTTGAAATTTTCTAAAACCCCATCAGGGAGATAGGAAATTTGACGCTCTTTCCAATGAAATAATCAAATTTCAACTTACTTCATCAATTAAGGGAGTTACAGCCATTTTATTGATGTAAGGTCGAAAACACGAAAAAAATCTTAAAAGTGAAATAACTCGAAAACGAAGCTTCTAAGAAACAATTGCTAAGAGACATGTTTTGTTGCAAATCAGTTGTAGAATCGAACCCTGCCCGGTGGTGCGCCCAAAAGGGTGACACACTGTATATTAGAAAACCCCAAAACTCCAAACTTTCATGTGAAAAACACATTTTGTCAGGGCAAATAATTATACCAAATCCTTGTCTACTCTTCCACATCAAACATCACAGAACCCAGTAGGTACTCAGCAATAAATTCCACTCACCTAATGATGGTCTTTGACTTTCCTGTGAAAAACACATTTTGACTGAGCTAATAACTATACCAAATCCTTGTCTACTCTTCCACATCAAACATCACAGAAGATGGTCTTGACATCTCTCTTTTTATTATACGAGTACAGAAGAATCGTGTTTTATTGAAGTCAAATCATAAATTCATCGCCGACCTCTACTATTGTTTTTTTTTATGGGCCCAGCACGGTTTCACTGCTCGGATCCAGTATCGAGTGAAATTTGTGTAGAAGAGAGCAGCAAACAACGAAGAAGTTCTGGAGTGAAGGAAATGCCAACCTTTTTGACTGATAACTATGTGTTATTGACTGAACTTAAAATGACTACTGTGGAACAAACACAATTTGATGTTCGGCAGCATTTCTCCACAGCGAGTTGGAAGAGAGAT
The DNA here is from genome assembly GCA_009739505.2 of Apolygus lucorum. Classification (NCBI taxonomy): domain Eukaryota; kingdom Metazoa; phylum Arthropoda; class Insecta; order Hemiptera; family Miridae; genus Apolygus; species Apolygus lucorum. Next base: position 34,155,495 of record CM019173.2, read on the forward strand.
CTTCAAGAACCTGTCGGAAGAAGTATGATAATGAAGAGTTCACTCTTGATCAGATACCCACTGGTGGATTACTGGCAGATGTCAACGAAAAGTCTACCCAAGGGACCATTCTTCAAGAGCAGAGAGGCTTGAAAGGTTTTATGTTTGAGGGGTGTATTGAAGTCAAATCATAAATTCATCGCCCACCTCTACTATTGTTTTTGGTTGTCAACAGTACCATCACATGACAGTGAACTTGATGAATAAAACCATTCTAATTTTCTGTGTCTCTCAAACGTGCAATTTCTTTTCTGCTTTACTATGTCTACCTCAGAGAACATCTTGACTTGAGTTGCTTTAAAATGATATGCAAAAACTCACCTTTTTCGCCTTTTTTACATTTTGATTTTTTTTTTGCATTTTTTCAATGTTCCATCACGAGATTTTGGTGGCAAACCTCAGATTCGGATTCACTACCAAAAATAATAACATATTGTTTAGTAATGCATGCATTCCAGGGGACGTCCCATTGGATAAGCATTAGATCAGTTTAACCAGTTGTTAAGTGATAATACTGTTTCACTCGATGTAATTTATTTATTACTTTAGGCAAGAAATACTGACCCCCCCCCCCCACACCATTATCCACCTTAACATTTCTAGCGGCATGGAAGCCTCGAATCTGAAGAGCATTTTAAAATCCATGATCTACGATACCCAACATGCGAATTCGAGTTCACCCCCCCCCCCCCCCCACCACCTCCCCAAAGCCAACAATGGTGCCAGTCTGGCACCAAAGCGGAAATACGTCGTAACATTGAACTTTCATATGTTAGTTTTGGTAGGCAGTCCGTCGAAGTTCACATCCGTATTCAAGGTGAAACACACAAAAAAACCCACGAAATATGAGGTTTATGGTATCCTGGCACCATGGTGGCACCACTATTAGTTCCATGGTGTTACAGAGAATAATTCATGAAAATCCAGAGGTATAATGAGAATTTTTCCTCAATTTCAAAGCTTGGGTACAATTAGTAAGCAGTAAAGGAACCGAAATATTGAAAAATCGGATATTTTGTGAATATTATCCCCCCACTCACCCCCTCCTCTTGCGAATTTTGGTACTCTGGTGAAATCATGTACAACGGGGAAGTTATTTTAGTCAAACAAAAAAAGAAACACACAAATCGGTTGGAAATTGAGGCCTGGGCAGAGTTTATAAGATTATGCCCGCAAACGCACGTTTTTTAAGCATTAACCCCGCCTTTCCCCCCCTTAAAAAGCAAAATTCCAAATTCCGGCGCTGTAGTGCACAACTAGATATTTTTCCGCGTCGAAGAAAAAAAGAACCACGAAAATCGGTTGAGAACTAAGGCCTGGGCAGAGTACACAAAATTATGCCCAAAAACCCACGTTTTTTGAGCATTAACCCCCCCTTTCCCCCCTTAAAAGGCAAAATTCGAAATTCCGGCGACGTAGTGCACAACTAGATAGTTTTCCGCGTCGAACAAAAAAAGAACCAGGAAAATCGGTGGAGAACTAAGGGCTGTGCAGAGTACACAAGATTTTGTTACACACACACATACACACACACACACACACACACAGACATACACCTATGGTTTTTTCCGCGGATTTGGATTCAGAATGGTCTAAAACGGATTACTGTGTGGTTATTTTTTTTTTCTGTTGAGTTTTGTCCAACTTCACCCCAGATCGATCGCATAAGGACGCCCAAGTCTTACTGTGGGACGTCCTAATAACGAGTCGAAGAAATTAGAGCCCCCCAAAACTTTCCTGTGATAAACACATTTTGACTGTACCAAATCCTTGTCTACTCTTCCACATCAAACATCACAGAACCCAGTAGGTACTCAGCAATAAGTTCCACTCACCTAATGATGGTCTTGACGTCTCTGTTTTTATTGTACAGGAGAAGCGTGTCTACCTCAGAGAACGTCTTGAGGTGCTTGTAAATTATAGGAAAAAAAATCCATTTTTTCAAGGCTTTTTCACGAAATTTGGGTGGCAAACCTTAGATTCGGATGCAACATTCCAAAAAATGTAAGTACCTAATTAAATATATTAGAAAACCCCAAAACTTTCATGTTTTGGCCTAATAGGCTAGAAATAGAACATTGGACTCTATTGATAATAGACCATAGACCAACTGATGTTCTCATGTACATTCAGGCTGATCCTGGCTGAACCCCTCCCGCTCACTGAAGCACCAGTCCAATCTCAGTCGCCGTAGCTGTCACGTCTATGCTCCGTTAAACCGCCTCTATAATTGTAACCCAGCAAATAATTTATTAATCTCAGTTTTTGAAAGTGTGGTTAAATTACTCCACCTTAAACCATAAAATCTTAACCACGTAAATCCGCGAAATAATACACGGAGAAACCGCGAGCTTTAGGTCTCCCACGCATTGTCTGTGTGCTCCTTTTTTAGCACCCTTCTGCTTAGCCTCTTCGCTGAACTTCTCGTCGTTTCACACCCCGGTCGGGGTAAGTGCCGTTTGTAGACTCCATAGGTGAGTGGAGTTATTTCTCATCGTAATCCCGTATTACCTACCTTGATTATCTTGCACAGACAATTTTAATATCAGCCCTATACAGGGTGTCTACAAAACAGTTGTAAGGAATTCAAGGAGTCGATTCTACAACTAATTTCCAACAAAAAGTGTCTCTTAGAAATTTTTTTTAAAACGCCTCTTTAACCGACTTTTTTCACTTTCAAGTTTTTTTTCGTGTTTTCGACCTTACACCATTAAAACGGTCATAACTCTCTAAAATTACACTCAAAAATTAAAAATAAGGATACCGTTGGAAAGAGCGTCAAATTTCCTATCTCCCTGATACCAAATAACAAATTTTCAGTTGAATTACACGGGGAATAAAGCAACCTAAAAAGTGAATTTAGTAAATTTTCGAAAAATTCCCGTTTTTCAACGCCTAAAATCTCCAAATATTAACTGGTAAAGTTCTGTTGCCGGAAAGCCTAAAAACTGCGCCAGAATCTCAGCTTTCCAACGGTATAATCAAAACATATTTTACAACCGAATTTAGGGGAGAATTTTGTGTTTGAACGCGGAAAAACGTGCATTTTTTCAACGAAATCGGCGCTCTGGCCTCCTGTTTCCGGTCTACTGCGGCGCCGACCCACCCACTCTCATCGTCCGACCCCTCAGATCGACTAGGCGGAGCGCCGATTTCGGTGAAAAAATGCACGTTTTTCCGCGTTCAAACACGAAATTCTCCCCTAAATTCGGTTGTAGAATATGTTTTGATTATACCGTTGGAAAGCTGAGGTTCTGGCGCAGTTTTTAGGCTTTCCGGCAACAGAACAAACCAGTTAATATTTGAAGATTTTAGGCGTTGAAAAACGGGAATTTTTCGAAAATTTACTAAGTTCACTTTTTAGGTTGCTTTATTCCCCGTGTAATTCAACTGAAAATTTGTTATTTGGTATCAGGGAGATAGGAAATTTGACGCTCTTTCCAACGGTATCCTTATTTTTAATTTTTGAGTGTAATTTTAGAGAGTTATGACCGTTTTAATGGTGTAAGGTCGAAAACACGAAAAAAAACTTGAAAGTGAAAAAAGTCGGTTAAAGAGGCGTTTTAAAAAAAATTTCTAAGAGACACTTTTTGTTGGAAATTAGTTGTAGAATCGACTCCTTGAATTCCTTACAACTGTTTTGTAGACACCCTGTATACCCTTTGTTCAGGTCGGATTTGAGCGATCTAGGCCAGCGGCCCATCACACAACGTTTTACTACTTAATTTTCCCTTCTTCTTGTGTTGTGTGAAATCTTTACCTATAACCATAATCATCACATTCCACTCGAATTTAGTTTAGCCCAATAACTACCAATCACTTTCATGTGAAAAACACATTTTGACTAATAACTATACCAAACTACTCTTCCACATCAAACATCACATAACCCAGTAGGTACTCAGCAATAAGTTCCACTCACCTAATGATGGTCTTGACGTCTCTCTTTTTATTGTACAGAAGAAGCGTGTCTACCTCAGAGTACGTCTTGAGGTGCTCGACCGTCGAGGGCGATCCGGAGGTCGGCGGCGGCGACTTCTTGCCGCCACTTGGGGGCGGCGGTGCTGGGGGCCGGTACTCATCGGGGGGTGCGTTCGACGGGTCAACGAATTCGGAAAAATGTCTAGTCTCATCGATGTCGTCCCCTTCCTCCACGATTTCCGATAACATCCTACAATTTACCAGCCGGGGTTTTGTTGTTTTCCTTCTTCAATATCCGATAGACCCCGAAACAATTCTAAAATGTCAACAAAATCAACAACTCGCAATCAAAACTCAATTTTGTCCGTTTTTCTTTAAAAATATTGAAATCGATTTCTAACTGGAAACAACAAGGTAATAATATCTAGAGGTACCTTAATATTTTTCGTAGGTATATTAAAAACTTCCAATACTTCAGTTCCAATGATGCAGGAACCTATTAAAACTTAATAACAAGATATGCAATTTCAATTAGTTTTGATATTGTGACCGACCCCTCAACTATCAGCCACCACCCCCTTAAAAAAATCCAGCTTTTGTTTTGTACTTGAACAGAACGACAGTTTTATTCTTCAATTTTTAAAAGTCAATCGCTAGTTTTTATTAAATTGTGTTTTTTTTTTATTTTTTTTTCTCAACCCAGGGACCCTAAAACGTCAACCCCCCGAGTACACAGGACTGCGGCCGCACACCTATTACGTCAAATCTTGCAGATATTGGTTCATTTCTTCCCAGATCATCTTCCTCGGTTTTGAATCTTCAATTCTGAAACATAAATTACGAAAAAATGAAAAAAACAAAACAATTCTTTAATGGAAGTACGCGTGTAAAACAATTAAATGAGATGAGGTTCTTGGGTGTCAATCGGCCAAATGACAATCAATTTAATAATCTAAACGTTTGGCCCAATCACTAAGCATCCTCAGAAGGCTGAGGAGATGATTTTCTTTTCTTTGCAATATCACGGTGTCCAGCGATTCCCCGAAAAAAAATTGCCTGAGTTTTCCAGCTTTTCCAGAGTTATAAATGAAATAAAATGTAAATAAATGTGATCATAATTTCTCATAATTCAGGTTTTCAAGGACGTTTTGAAATGAAAAGCACTAGAAAAGTCTAGCAAGTAGGTGTGGCACACAGCTTCATCGTAACAATAAACCGATTGCACAGATGATCCGATGCATTGTAGCTGATCTCAAATTATCGATATCTAACTCCCTTGCACTACAAGGATTTCATGACAGACAGACACGGTAAGAAAATTGTTCAGGAAGGCCTAAAACGTAAAACGCGAGTGGAAATTTTGATTTTGGAGAACATTTTGGTTTATTATTTTCAATAATGAACCTTTGGAATCGACCAAGAAATTTTTTTTTAACACCCCCTCAAAATTTGATGGCTTACGTTTCAAGGTACGTGGAATCCGAAAATCGAATAAACAATTTTCCATCCGTCCGCCGTACGCGGACTTTTGCCACTTAGCATTGACCGATTTTGATGAAATTTGGTATGTAGGCTCCATTTGGGGTCTAGTTGTGCCTCGAAAATTTTGGTTGATGTTGATATAAAGATATTGTTTTTCCTTCAATTTAAGATTCTATAGAATTTTTAGAGACCACGCGGAGCTCTGTAGGACAAACCGTTCGCTTCCTACGAGAATTTAAGGGTTGGACGTACGATAAATCAGAAACACGAGTGTGAATCGCAAAAGAGGCCTAATCTCCGTTCAAATTTTAGCTGACCGAAATGCGATCGATGTTTTTCTTCATGTTGGATGGTTGGTGGCTTTGCAGACTTGTGATCAATATAGAAAAATAATAAACCATTGTGTAATAATTTGCAGCGTTTTTTTTTCAACCTTGGAACGTGAAAGGCTTCCAAGCTACCAAGGTAGACACGGAAGAATAATCTCGTGAAAATGAATGAAGTAACCAGAATCAGACTAGTAAGTGGAGGAGAAACATAAGTATGCGGTGTGGGGTAGCATTCATTAGCTGCAAGTGTGCCCTTATGATCACTTTTTGCAAATTTTCGGGAAAAAATGAAGCAACATCATAAACGACATTATAAATTTTAATAACAAAAATGTAAAAAAAGTTAGATTTTTATGGAAATTTTCATTCGAAATATTGAAGATATTTGATGTATTTGAAATATTGAGACAATTTTCAACATTTGGAACATCTATAAGTAATAGAAAAATACTACTAAAACCGTACTTAAACTTTTCTCCCTCTGACTGCCGGAATTTCCCACAAAAATGTTCGGCGTTCAGGCTTTTTCCAGGGTTTTTCGAGAGAAAAATAAAATAAAAAAAATTCCCTGAGTTTAATAAAATAAGAAGAAATAAATAAATGATATAAATAAATACTAAATAAAAGAAGAAAATAAAAATAATAAAATTCCCTGAGTTTTGCAGTAGAGTAAAACTCCCTGAATATACCAGGTTTTCCAGGTCGCTGGACACACTGGATATACTATTTATTCGTATTAAAGCAATATAACCACTGAATTCGTGCATCAACTAGACGGCAATGAACAGAAAGGAAAAAATCCCGAAAAAATAGCCTTTATATTAAAAAAATAGTCTTTATATTACACAAAGGTTTATTATTTTTCTATATAGATCACTCGTCTGCAAAGAACTCGGCTTTGCCACTGTCACCACCTGCCTACCACGTATCTACAGTGATCCCATTTTGGTCAGCTAAAATTTGAACGGAGATTAGGCCTCTTTTGCGATTCACACTCGTGTTTTTGATTTATCGTAAGCCCAACCCTTAAGTTCTCGTGGGGAGCGAACGGTTTATCCTACAGAGCTCCGCGTGGTCGCTAAAAATTCAATACTATCTTAAATTGATGGAAAAACAATACCTCTACATCGAAATTTTTTGAGCTAGGGAGTTTTCAAAATTTCAACCCTTAGAAGTGACCATCAACCAAAAGCTTCGAGGCACAACAAGACCCCAAATGGAGCTATAGCCTCAATAGCCCCCAAACCAAATTTCATCAAAATCGGTCCATGGGAACTAAGGAAAGAGCCGCGTAAGGCGGACGGATGGAAAAATTTGTATTCGATTTTCGGATTCTACGTACCTTGAAACGTAAACCAACAAATTTTGAGGGGGGGTAAAAGAAATCTTTTCTTGGTTAATTTCAAAAGTTCATTATTGAAAATAATAAACCAAAAAATCATTGGATACTAATACCAAATGATTATTGGTATGAATTATTGTGATAACTCAAATAATAGATGGATAATTTATCAATTTTGTATGTTCCAATGCGAGTAACCAAATTATGTGGTTCTTTTTAGGACGTCCCACAGTAAGACTTGGGCGTCCTTATGCGATCGATCTGGGGTAAAGTTGGACAACACTCAACAGAAAAAAAAAATAACCACACAGTAATCCGTTTTAGACCATTATGAATCCAAATCCGCGGAAAAAACCATAGGTGTATGTCTGTGTGTGTGTGTATGTGTGTGTGTATGTGTGTGTGTAACAAAATCTTGTGTACTCTGCACAGGCCTTAGTTCTCAACCGATTTTCTTGGTTCTTTTTTTGTTCGTCGCGGAAAACTATCTAGTTGTGCACTACGTTTCCGGAATTTCGAATTTTGCATTTTAAGGGGGGGAAAGGGGGGGTTAATGCTCGAAAAACGTGCGTTTTTGGGCATAATCTTGTGTACTCTGCCCAGGCCTTAGTTCTCGAACGATTTTCGTGGTTCTTTCTTCGTTCGACGCGAAATACTATCTGGTTGTCCACTACGGTGCCGGAATTTCGGATTTTGCTTTTTAAGAGGGGGAAAGGGGGGGTTAATGCTTAGAAAACGTGCGTTTGCGGGCGTAATCTTATAAACTCCTCCCAGGCCTCAATTTTCAACCGTTTTGCGTGTTTCTTTTTTTGTTTGACTCAAATAACTTCCGAGTTGTACATAATTTCACCCGAGTACCAAAATTCGCAAGGGGAGGGGGTGAGTGGGGGGATAATATTCACAAAATATCAGATTTTTCAATATTTCGGTTCCTTTACTGCTTACTAATTGTACCCAAGCTTTGAAATTGACGAAAAATTCTCATTATACCTCCGGATTTTCATGAATTATTCTCTGTACCACCATGGAACTAATAGTGGTGCCAGGACATGATGCCATGATGCCATAAACCGCTTATTTCGTGTTTTTTTTTTTTGTGTTTCACCTTGAATACGGATGTGAACTTCGACGGACTGCCTACCAAAACTAACAGATGAAAGTTCAATGTTACGACGTATTTCCGCTTTGGTGCCAGACTGGCACCATTTTGAGGTGTGGGGGGGGGGGTGAACTCGAATTCGCATGTTGGGTATCGTAGATCATGGATTTTAAAATGCTCTTCAGATTCGAGGCTCCCATGCCGCTAGAAATGTTAAGGTGGATAATGGCGGGGGGGGGGGGTCAGTATTTCTTGCCTAAAGTAATAAATAAATTACATCGAGTGAAACAGTTTTATCGCTTACCAACTGGTTAAACTGATCTAATGCTTATCCAATGGGACGTCCCCTGGAATGCATGCATTACTAAACAATATGTTTTATGTTGTATCTAGTTGAATTGATGTAAATCGTTGAAATTTTATTTTTGAAAATCATTTGCCAAGAAACGCCAACTCTGACAGGCAGGAACCTGCGGTACCTGAGAAACATATTATTTTCATTAATGCATTCAAAAATCCATAATAACGTTTTTCAGGACAGAAGTACACTTGTCCTAAACCCAACCTTCTTAATCACCTTGTATTCCGAGGGCCTACATAGGGTAGTCCTGGGGGGTCTTATCCGATGTTAGTTTATTCATTTTCCCTTTATGGAGTTCCCTTTCCACCTTTGTGGAGAGCTTCGTAAAAAAGTAATGCTATAATACTGGTACCCGTATTTCAAATGCTCCATAAATATTCAATGTATTGCTATCTACTTCGCTAAAACCAGAAGAGCGGTAGGGTTCTACAATCATATTTTGGACATGAGAAAGCTATGTGCCACACCCACTAGTTAGTACTCAACTTCAGAGATCTCCCGCTACAGTAAATTTTTGGTAGATTTCCAGACTCTGCATTGAGCCTTTGCCAGCAGAGACCGCCCTACGACTCACCCGATCCTGTGCAACTGAATAATGAGCCCTATTTGATGAAAAGATTAGATAATTCTCTCGAGATTAGATAAATAACCCGACCAAAGGATTAAATAATAGCGGATATTAACCTAATGGTTTCCGTCTTGGATTCAGCCAGAGATGGAAATTATTCAATTTATTTTGACTGTAGTATTTGACTTTGTATTTTCAGCTGTAGATGACATGAAGGTGACAACTGTTCTAAGTGAAAGGGCCCTTTATTCGCCCCTGGATAGTCTCCTGTGATTTTCGCTGTCTGAAGACAGCGAAGACTACGGTAGTGTGTGCGCATGCGCAAACAAGAATTCAAAGGGCACTGGGTCCATAACCATTGTATATAAATTTAATTCAGAAAAGCGTCAAATTGTCGAGGATCAACATCTGAGGCGCTACTTGGGCCATTCACTGGACGGTCCCCTATCGATCCCAGTCCCATTGCACCAAAAGTAAAATGTGTGTTGCAAACATACCAAAAGACTTTCCTGAACCGTTTATTTCTCTCGGTTTCAACCATATCCGAAGGGCAGAAGGTTACTAGAATGAATGCTTCTCCATTTCATTGCGATCCGATCAGTAACAGGTACGTAACATTCGCTGAAACTTCGTAAATGGGAATAAATTTTCAATCCTTTCGGAATTTTAAAATCAACTTGATTTCAAGATCTTGTTCCATTTTATTAAGTTATCAAAATTTCACCCATTTTGTAAGCAATGCATAACACGACGAAAAATTAAAATTATCAAACAACGTACGATAAAAATAAATAAATTAGTATGAATTGCCAGGAAGGACTCTTTTGGGTCGCCCAAAACACTGGCTAACGAATCATCCTTCCTTAATGATAATTTTTAGTGACAAACATATAAAATAATGAATAAATATACGTAAGAGAGTAGAAAACGAATTGGAACGTTCCAAAAAACCCACCATAAACCACACGCGTTTTTGAAAATTACTAAAACTAAAACTAATTTACATTTGTAACTCACCTACGATAGAGAAAAATATGCTACAGAATTACGTCTTTACAGGCAGCTATACCCTCAGGCCATTTCGTCTTTGATACGGATTCTCGACGCGGAATAAACCGTGACAAGTTTTTTTCGGGACGATTAAGAATAGGAAATACGCGGAAATACTCGTCGTTGGGAAATGGTAAGTGGGGCATGGTTACACAGGATTAATGGCATCCAAATATTTATAACTTTAATCCCTTTGCGATGCGCGACGGCTTGTGCGATTGTATACGCACACACTCCTATGGTAATATTTACGTGAGAACCTTCATCGTAAATTGATATTTCAACATAAATATTAGCTGTAAAAATAGTGAAATTTGAAGAGAGCGATGCACACCTCATGCCTACCACTTTACAAAACGTAACACGTACCAAAACATGTTTCGCATAATCAAAAACGCTGCAAATCATTGCTCAAAGGTTTATTATTTTCTGTATAGATCACTGGTTCTCCATTAATAGCACCTACCACCATCTGTTTTCTCCCTTGACCTTCCCTCTCAAATTTCAGCTTCCTGCGTTCAATAGGATTGAAAATGGCTACGGAGCTCACTCAGTTGATCAGTGATCTGAGGAGTGAAGAAGATCTCCTCGAATGCTGGAGACGCCTGGAAGAGCACTTCCATTCAATAGGATTGAAAATGGCTTCGGAGCTCACTCAGCTGATCAGTGATCTGAGGAGTGAAGAAGATCTCCTCGAATGCTGGAGACGCCTGGAAGAGCACTTCCATTCAATAGGATTGAAAATGGCTTCGGAGCTCACTCAGCTGATCAGTGATCTGAGGAGTGAAGAAGATCTCCTCGAATGCTGGAGACGCCTGGAAGAGCACTTCCATTCAATAGGATTGAAAATGGCTTCGGAGCTCACTCAGCTGATCAGTGATCTGAGGAGTGAAGAAGATCTCCTCGAATGCTGGAGACGCCTGGAAGAGCACTTCCATTCAATAGGATTGAAAATGGCTTCGGAGCTCAATCAGCTGATCAGTGATCTGAGGAGTGAAGGAGATCTCCTCGAATGCTGGAGACGCCTGGAAGAGCACTTCCATTCAATAGGATTGAAAATGGCTTCGGAGCTCACTCAGCTGATCAGTGATCTGAAGAGTGAAGAAGCCTTTGAGCAATGATTTGCAGCGTTTTTTACCCACCAACATTTTTTTTTACCTACCAACTTTTTTTGGTTTATTATTTTCAATAATAAGCCTTTGGAATCGAGCAAGAAAAAAAAAATTTTAACCCCCCCTCAAAATTTGATGTTTTACGTTTCAAGGTACGTAGAATCCGAAAATCGAATAAAAAAATTTCCGTCCGTCCGCCGTACGCCGTCCGCCGTACGCCGTCCGCCGTACGCGGCACTTTTCTTAGCAACACTGGACCGATTTGGTTCAAATTTGGTATATGGGCTCCATTTGGGGTCTAGTTGTGCCGCGAAGCTTTTGGTTGATGTAGGTCACTTCTAAGGGGTGAAAATTAAGGGTTGAAATTTTCAAGAGTGCCCTAGCTCGAAAACTCTCGAAATAAAGGTATCGTTTTTTCACCAATTTTAAATAGTACAGAATTTTTAAAAATTTTTGAGACCACCCGGAGCTCTGTAGGACAAACCGTTCGGTCCCTACGGGTATTTGAAGGTTTTCCTTCGATAAAACAGAATCATGAGTGTGAATCGCAAAAGAGGTCTAATCGCCGTTCAAATTTTATCTGACTAAAATGCGATCGCTGTTCATTTCTTCGATTTGTATACAGTTTTGCCTTCTGCGTAACCAGTAATCAAATTTCCATATCAAGCTTTCTATTTTTCGAATCGAGTGTGAAGCGTTTAGTTCTTTCTAATAAACTTGATTGTGAAGGTGTGAAGCCATTATAGTGTGGTAGGTAGTACCCACCAATAGGTAGGTGTGGTAGGTAAAAAAAAATTGGTAGGTAAAACAATGTTTGTAGGTAAAAAACGCTGCAAATCATTGCTCACTGATCAGATCACTGATCAGCTGAGTGAGCTCCGAAGCCATTTTCAATGCTATTGAATGGAAGTGCTCTTCCAGGCGTCTCCAGCATTCGAGGATATCTTCTTCACTCCTCACATCACTGATCAGCTGAGTGAGCTCCAAAGCCATTTTCAATCCTATTGAATGGAGGTGCTCTTCCAGGCGTCTCCAGCATTCGAGGAGATCTTCTTCACTCCTCACATCACTGATCAGCTGAGTGAGCTCGAAAGCCATTTTCAATCCTATTGAATGGAAGTGCTCTTCCAGGCGTCTCCAGCATTCGAGGAGATCTTCTTCACTCTTCTGATCACTGATCAGCTGAGTGAGCTCCGAAGCCATTTTCAATCCTATTGATCGCAGGAGCTGAAATTTGAGAGGGAAGGTCAAGGGAGAATACAGATGGTGGTAGGTGCTATTGATGGAGAACCAGTGATCTATACAGAAGGATGATCTATACAGAAAATAATAAACCTTTGAGCAATGATTTGCAGCGTTTTTTTTACCTACCAGCTAGGTACTACCTACCACACCATACTGGCTTCACACCTTCACAATCAAGTTTATTAGAAAGAAATAAACGCTTCACACTCGATTGGAAAAATAGAAAGCTTCGTATGGAAATTTGATTACTGGTTACGCAGAAGGCAAAACTGTATACAAATCGAAGAAATGAACAGCGATCGCATTTTAGTCCGATAAAATTTGAATGGAGATTAGACCTCTTTTGCGATTCACACATGATTCTGTTTTATCGAAGGAAAACCTTCAAGTACTCGTAGGGACCGAACGGTTTGTCCTACAAAGCTCCGGGTGGTCTCAAAAATTTTAAAAAATTCAATACTATTTAAAATTGGTGAAAAAACGATACCTTTATTTCGAGAGTTTTCGAGCTAGGGCACTCTTGAAAATTTCAACCCTTAATTTTCACCCCTTAGAAGTGACCTACATCAACCAAAAGCTTCGCGGCACAACTAGACCCCAAATGGAGCCTACATACCAAATTTGAACCAAATCGGTCCAGTGTTGCTAAGAAAAGTGCCGCGTACGGCGTAATTTTTTTTTTTCTTGCTCGATTCCAAAGGCTTATTATTGAAAATAATAAACCAAAATTGTAGTGGCTTGAATATTCACGTAAATTTAGTCGTTCAAAAATGAAGAAAAGTATTAAGAATTATTATTACTCAAAAATAAATTTTGGCAACGATATATTTAGAGTATATCTCTGTGTCGCAACAATATCTTCTAACCTTTGGTTGCTTCTGGATCCTATAAATTAATTTATGTTATCATTAGAGCTAAGAAAATATGCACGAAAATTTCCCGAAAATATGCACCGGAAACTAGAAAAATATGCAAAATATGCATTTGCCCTTAAAACTGCATACGACTTTGGAATTGCAGTATTTTAAGATAGGATGTTCCACATTATTTTAGCCCTTTTTGGTTTATTATTTTCAATAATAAGCCTTTGGAATCGAGCAAGAAAAAAAAAATTTTAACCCCCCCTCAAAATTTGATGTTTTACGTTTCAAGGTACGTAGAATCCGAAAATCGAATAAAAAAATTTCCGTCCGTCCGCCGTACGCCGTCCGCCGTACGCCGTCCGCCGTACGCCGTCCGCCGTACGCGGCACTTTTCTTAGCAACACTGGACCGATTTGGTTCAAATTTGGTATATGGGCTCCATTTGGGGTCTAGTTGTGCCGCGAAGCTTTTGGTTGATGTAGGTCACTTCTAAGGGGTGAAAATTAAGGGTTGAAATTTTCAAGAGTGCCCTAGCTCGAAAACTCTCGAAATAAAGGTATCGTTTTTTCACCAATTTTAAATAGTACAGAATTTTTAAAAATTTTTGAGACCACCCGGAGCTCTGTAGGACAAACCGTTCGGTCCCTACGGGTATTTGAAGGTTTTCCTTCGATAAAACAGAATCATGAGTGTGAATCGCAAAAGAGGTCTAATCGCCGTTCAAATTTTATCTGACTAAAATGCGATCGCTGTTCATTTCTTCGATTTGTATACAGTTTTGCCTTCTGCGTAACCAGTAATCAAATTTCCATATCAAGCTTTCTATTTTTCGAATCGAGTGTGAAGCGTTTAGTTCTTTCTAATAAACTTGATTGTGAAGGTGTGAAGCCATTATAGTGTGGTAGGTAGTACCCACCAATAGGTAGGTGTGGTAGGTAAAAAAAAATTGGTAGGTAAAACAATGTTTGTAGGTAAAAAACGCTGCAAATCATTGCTCACTGATCAGATCACTGATCAGCTGAGTGAGCTCCGAAGCCATTTTCAATGCTATTGAATGGAAGTGCTCTTCCAGGCGTCTCCAGCATTCGAGGATATCTTCTTCACTCCTCACATCACTGATCAGCTGAGTGAGCTCCAAAGCCATTTTCAATCCTATTGAATGGAGGTGCTCTTCCAGGCGTCTCCAGCATTCGAGGAGATCTTCTTCACTCCTCACATCACTGATCAGCTGAGTGAGCTCGAAAGCCATTTTCAATCCTATTGAATGGAAGTGCTCTTCCAGGCGTCTCCAGCATTCGAGGAGATCTTCTTCACTCTTCTGATCACTGATCAGCTGAGTGAGCTCCGAAGCCATTTTCAATCCTATTGATCGCAGGAGCTGAAATTTGAGAGGGAAGGTCAAGGGAGAATACAGATGGTGGTAGGTGCTATTGATGGAGAACCAGTGATCTATACAGAAGGATGATCTATACAGAAAATAATAAACCTTTGAGCAATGATTTGCAGCGTTTTTCTCTTTGAAAAAAGTTATGAAGCATCAGGTAAAGTAAACAAGCTATTCAAAAAATCAGTTATACATTTTTTAGGACGTCCCACAGTAAGACTTGGGCGTCCTTATGCGATCGATCTGGGGTGAAGGAGGACAACACTCAACGAAAAAAAAAAAATAACCACACAGTAATCCGTTGCAGACCATTCTGAATCCAAATCCGCGAAAAAAACTATAGGTGTATGTCTGTGTGTGTGTGTGTGTTTGTGTGTAACAAAATCTTGTGTACTCTGCACAGCCCTTAGTTCTCAACCGATTTTCCTGGTTCTTTTTTTGTTCGACGCGGGAAACTATCTAGTTGTGCACTACGTCGCCGGAATTTCGAATTTCGCCTTTAAAGGGGGGGAAAGGGGGGGTTAATGCTCAAAAAACGTGTGTTTTTGGGCATAATCTTGTGTCGTCTGCCCAGACCTTAGTTCTCAACCGATTTTCGTGGTTCTTTTTTTCTTCGACGCGGAAAACTATCTAGTTGTGCACTACGGCGCCGGAATTTCGAATTTCGCCTTTCAAGGGGGGGGAAGGGGGGGTTAATGCTTAAAAAACGTACGTTTGCGGGCATCATCTTATAAACTCTGCCCAGGCCTCAATTTCCAACCGATTTGCGTGTTTCTTTTTTTGTTTGACTAAAATAACTTCCGAGTTGTACATGATTTCACCAGAGTACCAAAATTTGCAAGAGAAGGGGATGGGTGGGGGGATAATATTCACAAAATATCCAATTTTTCAATATTTCGGTTCCTTTACTGCTTACTAATTGTATCCAAGCTTTGAAATTGAGGAAAAATTCTCATTATACCTTAGGATCTGCATGAATTACTTTCTGTATCACCATGGAAATAAAAGTGGTGCCACCATGGTGCCAGGGCACCATAAACCTCATATTTCTTGGGTTTTTTGGTGTTTCACCTTGAATACGGATGTGACATTCGACGGACTGCCTACTGAAACTAATAGATGAAAGTTCAATGTTACGACGTATTTCCGCTTTGGTGCCAGACTGGTACCATTGGTGGTGGTGGCGATGGGAGGGGGGGGGGGGTGAACTCGAATTCGCATGTTGGGTGTCGTAGATCATGGATTTTAAAATGCTCTTCAGATTCGAGGCTATCATGCCGCTAGAAGTGTTATGGTTTACAATGGTGGGGGGGGGGGGGTGTCACTATTTCTTCCCTAAAGTAATAAATAAATTACATCGAAAGAAACAGTCTTATCGCTTACCAACTGGTTAAACTGATCCAATACTTATCCAATGGGACGTCCCCTAGGATGCATGCATTACTAAACAATATGTTTTTTACTTTTATACATTTATACGAACTAGGTATAAAATGTAAAGATGAACTACCTACATATTATATTGGACAACAATTACACGCTCCAAATTATCAGGTGTAAAACAGTGTCTCCTGTCACTTAAAATGTCTTTCAATGCGGAAAACGATCTCTCTACATCGCAAGATACAATAGGCAAAAATTTAAAAGTGGAAATCTCTTTTGGAGAGTAGGGAGAGTCCCATGAGCTGTATTCTCCTTTGAGAATTTTCGCGATTTGAACCACTGAAGACCACCCTGGAATTTTCGATAGGACCCCCTCCAGTTTATCCTTGACCGCTTTTGAAACAGCACCTACGGCAGAGCAGAGATCCATCCCCCTGGTCTCCAGGTGGTTTATCAAATGGGGTTTGGTACTAAAGTTGGCATTTATAAAGGCCAAACGATGGGCGATCTGCCTGTCCTCCTGCTGGGGTGATATGAGTGAGGGGGACAAAACATTCCAACATTCGATTTTGAATATTGTCAACTTCCAGCACTGACTTTAAAAAAAATCCAGAATACGCAAAAAACTGGTAAAATATGCTGCAAAATATGCAAAAATCCCCAAAATGACCAAAAAATTCAAAAACCCCCAAAATAACCGAAATATGCAAAAATATGCAATTTCAATTTCAATTTAAACTACCGCATACCCTTCAGAAACCTTCAAATACAAAGATATACCGCATAATAAAAGATATGCAAAATATGCAAATTCCGAGCTCTAGTTATCATCAATCACTCAATAATGAAAAGAGGATCGGCTCCCAGAAATATATACCGAAAAATAGGATGATCTCAGTAACAGACGAAAAGCAATGCTTCCGCTACTTTGGTAGACTCGGGAGCAAAATTCCATGTCTTCAAAATACGCTCAGCCCACATCAGGATGAGTCTAAGGAAACGCTGAAGAATCGGAAGGAACCAAAAAAATTATGAAAAATTCATTAAGGGATTTTGTTCAGTTTCAAAATCGCCATAATGACTCAGGTCTTCAAAAAGTGAAATTTCAGTGGCTGAGTAAGAAATCACTGGGGAGCATTCACAATTCAGGAGTTTTTGAGGTTTTTGCAAGCTATCAAGTTGTTATAGAGCTTGGCCAGTCATAGAGGAATTAACAATAATGAAAAAGGGGAAAATTATATCGGTCATGTGCACTTGTGTTGGAGACTTTAAATTTAGATGTGAAACCTCCATTCTTCATTAAACTATAAGTAAATAAATTCTTCTCAGCATCAGATGATCCAATCGGAAGGTACTAGCAGTAGGTAGGACAATTGCTTAGCAAGCACATACAGCTTTAAATACCTATTTTCTGAAGGGCAGGTAGGTACTTCAGTTTTTCCTTCTAATTGATATTCAAAACTCTTGAATCGGCATACCTACCTAGTTGTGTTATAAACACTCACAGAAAATAACCATGAAATAGTTCAAATAATACCTAAGTACCTAGTTCTTTATGGTAAAATAATGATTAAAAGAATGTAAACCAATTTAAAACATTTAATCGTGGTGGGAGATGTTGGTGGATGGATATTTCATGCTTCGAGGGGGGTAATTAAGTATCCATGGCTCATCTTCCAAGTTCCTCTACTTTCAAGGTCACCTAACAGTTCCTCTATTGTTTGCCTAGGCTGATGCTGTGGTACTTGACCCCCTTCGCCTGCTGATCACCGTCTTCCCTTCAGTAACAGTCCTTTTCGCTATTCATTCATGTTGCATATTTTAGTATGGCAAACAGTGTTTGCTATGTTTGCCTGGAGGAGGCGCCACTGTATCACACCTATTGAATTACCAAAACTTTAGGACGTGTTAGACGTTGAAAAATCTCAGGTTTAGATAAACTAAAAGGAGCTCCACGATAATAAAAAAAAGCTCCTGTTTGAACATAATTGTCTCGATGTAACTCCAAGAATCAATTGCTAAAAACCTTATTTCAAATCAAAGACAGTAACTAAACATGTTTCGTCTCTGACGAACTCTTCAAATTTTAATAAGTATGTCTGGCAAACTTAAGCATGACTTCTCAGACGTTCCACGCACGAACTTCCAGACTATTATTAATGATTCGCATGGATTCCCGTGGCTGCATAAACGCTTGCGTGCGGTCGAATATAGGGGAATTTCCCCGAGAAATTGACCCAATCATCGTGTGGCGTCTGGCTACCTAGTACTCACCCTTCTCACCGATTCCGTGAGGCGCCATGATCATCGGTTTTCAGTTAGTCTGAATTGGTCTACATTATATTCCTTCTCTTGAATATTTTCTCCATACCAATTCGACAATAATATTGATCTTTCGTTGAGAGGTTTTTCAAACATAGATAGCGCAGAGTGGAAAACGCTCATATATTTTTTAATGCAATTTAATGGAACCTACTTAGTTACATTGTAGTCATGACCAGTCTATTTTTTCGTCAAACATTACGAACGCGAGGGTTTGGAATCGACCAAGAAAACAATTTTTTTAACACCCCTCAAAATTTGATGGTTTATTTTGATGGTTTTGATGGTGGGTAGAATCAAAAAATCGAATAAAAATTTGGCCGTCCGTCCGCCGTACGCGGCACTTTTGCCACTTAGCATTGACCGATTTTGATGAAATTTGGTATGTAGGCTCCATTTGGGGTCTAGTTGTGCCCCGAAGATTTTGGTTGATGTAGGTCACTTCTAAGGGTTCAAAAATGAATTTTGAAATTTTGAAAACGCCCACTCAAAAAATTTTGATATAAAGGTAATGTTTTTCCTTCAATTTAAGATTCTATAGATTTTTTAGAATTTTTTGAGACCACGCGGAGTCCTGTAGGACAAACCGTTCGCTCCCTACGAGAATTTAAGGGTTTTATGTACGATAAATCAGAAACACGAGTGTGAATCGCAAAAGAGGCCTAATCTCCGTTCAAATTAAAGCTGACCGAAATACGATCGATGTTTTTCTTCATGTTGGATGGTTGGTGGCTTTGTAGACGAGTGATCTATGTATAAAAATAATAAACCATTGTGTAATAATTTGCAGCGTTTTTTGATAGATGGTGACAATATCAAAGCCGTGTTCTTTGCAGACGAGTGTTGCAGACAAGTGTTTTGCATTTTGGTTAATTATATTCAATAATGCACCATTGGAATCGACCAAGAACATTTTTTAAACCCCCCCCCCCCTCCCTTAAATTTGTTGTTTTACGTTTCAAAGTACGTAGAATCCGAAAATCGAACAAAAATTTGGCCGTCCGTCCCCCGTACGCGGCTCTTTTCTTAGTTCCCATGGACCGATTTTGATGAAATTTGGTAAACGGGCTCCATTTGGGGTCTAGTTGTGCCCCGAAGCTTTTGGTTGACGTTCGTCACTTCAAAGGGTTGAACAATAAGGGTTGACAATTTGAAAACGCCATAGCACAAAACATTTCGATATAAAGGTATTGTTTCTCCATCAATTTTAAATAATACTGTGATGGTGATCTTCACATGTTGACATTGGTTTCATGTTGTTGACAGTTTCAAAAAATCCCGTTGTTACCTCTTAGGTGTTTTCTTGAGTGTTAAGTTGGATAAATATAACAACCTATTTTGGCCGTTATTGTCGTAAATTGTACAATTGGCGCCCAACGTATACGGCCAGCTATAACGGAACCACAGTTTTCCACTACTTATGCGTTCCAGTTACGCAAGGCATTGATGGAAATTGGGGACTTTGCTCGGACAAACATGAAATTGCAAATGAAGAGTCAAAAAGAAAGATTTGATCGGCACGCAAAACCTGTGAGTTTCCAGAGTGGTGACTGGGAATGGCTTCATGAACCCAAGAGAACCATAGGACTTTGCCCAAAATTACAGCCCCAATGGACAGGGCCATGGGCCATTGTTTGGAGAAACAACGATGTGCTGTACCAGGTGCGGCTTGGAAGGACAAGGAAGTTCATTCACGTGAATCGGATGACCCTTGCTGATGTGAAGATGATGGGGTAGTGTGATGGTTATCATCACATGTTGACATTGGTTTCATGTTGTTGACAGTTTCTAAAAATCCTGTTGTTACCTCTTAGGTGTTTTCTTGAGTGTTAAGTTGGATAAATATAACAACCTATTTTGGCCGTTACTGTCGTAAATTGTACAATACTGAAATTTTAGAATCGAATGAGACCACCCAGAGCTCTGTAGGATCAACCGTTCACTCCCTATGAGAACTTGAGGTAGAGGTGTGTCGGTACAGCTGTACCGGGACTGTGGAACCGAGTATCAGGTTGGAACGGTTCCACGCAGTGACAAAAACTCGACCCTTACCGGTCCAGTTCCACGGACTGATATGATATCTTGAAATAGCTCTGGACCGGGAAGAGAATCTTTTCCATCGGTCCAGTTCCATCTTCACCAATCAGAATGATCTGATCAATCATCTCATCAATCTGATCATTCTGATTGGTGAGGATGGAACTGGACCGGTAAGGATGGAACCGGACCGATAAGATATCATAGAGAATGGTTCAATGGCTCTGGACCAGTAAGCATGGATCTTGTTCTCAGTTCCGTTCCATGTTGTACCTGGAAGCGCCCTTACTACTTCCATGGACTGAGAATGGTTCATGGAATGGCTCTTGAGCGGGAAGTTATCCTCTGGACTGGTTAGCATGGAAGTTGTCTCCAGTATTATTAATTTATTATTGTCATGTTAAGTTATTAAACTGCAACGTCATTATTCTTTCCTTGAATTGTTTGGTAACTATTATTTATAATGAATTGCCTCTTTTGTAACACTTGTTCAAATTCCTTCCTTTTAGCGAATTGTCAAGGAAAATGATGCTATTGTATTGCAAGTTGAAATCATAAGCATGGAAGAAGGACGATAGGGATTTGACTGCCTGCTTCATCCATGCCATGTGATTGGGATTTGATCGCCTGTACCGGTAATGGAACTGTACCGGTAATTTGGAACGGTTACATCTTTGTCACCATAACTGTTGGAACCGTTCCAGGGAAATACCTGGACCGACACACCCCTAACTTGAGGTTTCGGCTTATGGTAAATCAGAAACACGAGAGTGAATCGCAAAATACGCCTAATCTCCGTTCTAACTTTAGCTGACCAAAATTGCGATCGTTTCTTCAAGCTGTACACAGTTTTGCGTCCATAGCAACCAGAAATCAAATTTCCTAATGAAGGCACCCACAACTCCCTACTTCTTCGAATTGAGTGTGAAGCATTTATTTCTTCCAAATGAACTTGATTGTGAAGCAAGTAGGCAGTACCTATGGTTGGTACCTATTTTTTTAATTTTATTTTATTTATGAATAGGAACCCTATGGGTATATACCCTTCCGTTTGTAAAAGTATCTAAGGCCCTTTATAAAATAATAAAGTGACTATGCTGCAAGTGATTTATTGACGTAGAAGCACATTTATTTTTCAAAACAAACAAGTTGTTATTTTCAGAAAGGAGAAGTAATAGGACGAAACAACATGTTGTGAATCATTGCGATCACAATCTTTAAATCACAGTAGAATATGACTGAATAGCAATGAAAATTTCGGTTTCAAGTAGAACCATTTACAGTAATTAATAATTAATTTTACAGAAATAATAAATTAAGAAACAAAAAACTTCTGCTAAGTGTGTTCAATTACAATAACGTGATTGTAAAGAACTGAACTTGTTAGAGTTGAATAAAATGACGGATAACTTCCTCAAAATGAAACGTTTTCACGTTCATTTATTTATTTATATAGTGTTCTGAATTTAAATAAACATGATGAGGGAGATAGTTCTCCGATTATGTTGACGATGTTTCACTCTTCACACATCGATACCTTAAAACACAAAGGAGCTATGTTCATCCATCTTCCACATTTTTTTTTAAATTTCAGGAAAACTCAAATTCAACAAAACTATTACCTATTGAGTTTTCTTGACTAGGTATAATAGCTTGAAAATTTATAGAGGAAATTAAAGAGTTTAGTGTAATAAGCCATTATTTTAGGAATTGTGCACTGGTGATAATTTCTTTTGTTTTTCTCAAAACTCCGTTTTTGGACATACCTAGCACCTTTGTGCTTTAACCCTTAATGTCCTGAAGTATCTTTTCGGAAGTCCGATTTTTTAAACATTCTGCAACACGGTTCAACCACTTTCAAGCCAAAACCAATATATTCTTTTGGTTAGCTTTATACTTCAACTATCGTGTAAAGAAAAAAAAACTCGGCAAAACCATCGATCCCTGAGATAATATCGTGTTAACCCATTAGTGCCCAGCGGGCTAGTAGCGGAACGGCAAACCTGGTCTCACAATTCTCCCAATTCTTGGTGTAATTTTGATTCTATTATTTACTATTTGGTCTTACAAACTATCTAGATTCTCTACCATGTTGGGAGTGTATTCAGTTTGAATGAATCATTTGCTCAGTGTGGTTTATTCAATCTTCAATATGAGTGACAATCTGGTCGTCGGCTGGCTGCGGTATTTATTGCCATAAGTACTTCAATTTTTTATTTTGACGGTATTTCTTTGCATATATTTAGAATATGCTTGTTACCCAACGAGAACAGTTCATAACTGGGTAAATATCCCTTGGTAGCTCCGTGAAAAACTGAACTGTATCATGGTGTTCCCAACCTAGCCCTCTGGGCACTTGGCGACACTTTCGTTTACAAATAGTAATCATAAGTATGCCGTCAATATTATTCCAACAGATCTGATATTTGATAGAAATTGATTTGAGATGACATTTTCTCGTTCATTATTACCGTCTGATGATTTTTACTATCTTATAGTTTCTTATATATATTTCATTCTTTGTAGAAGCGATCAACCCTTTGTTTGGGGAATAATGAAGTATACGAACCAAACTCAGTTGAAATAAATTCAAAATATCCGCCAATTTCTGTTGAAGAATTTGAATGTTTTGTGTATATTTCAATCCTCAGAGGTTTATTATTCTCCCCCAAAACCCCCCTTACTGGAGCCATTTCCGGACATGTGCACGCTGCTTGCCGTGTTGGCATAAGAAACAAGAAATGGTGATGGGTGGTATTTCCTTGAGTTAGACGAATCTATCCAAAAAGGGTGGATATTGTCATAGAAGAGTTCTAAAGTTTCTCAACTAGGTACAGTTCAGACGGAATTGGCCCAGTCGTTTTAATAGGCTATGCTGTCGCCCGGAGACATCCAGGGACTTCTGGAAGTTGTATTTCTACATCTAGGGTCAGCGATGCAATGATAATATAGACCACCACATGTTTTATACGGAGGGGAAGAAAATGAAGAGATACGCAAGATACGAGTATGCGCGATATGCAAGAAGTTCAAGCAGGGAACCTGCATTGACTATTTCGATACATTCCACTCAACATTTTGGAGATAATAATTATGTTAGTTGCCAAGTTTTTTCGTTTATTCGACAAAATTTACTGTTTTCAACTTTTTTGTGATGGTTTTTTGGCTTCATATACTTCAATCACTGTTAAAAGATGATCGTTCGTGACTGTGCTTTACTTCCCCAGAACTGCTAATGCTGAGTGCCCAGAGAGCTAATTTGGGCACACCTCTTTAGACCACCTTTTCGTAGTCCGAAATTTTTAATATTATTTTTCTAGTGCTTCTAGACGTATTATGAGGCAACTTACCAAGTTTCATCAGAAATTTTAGAGAAAAAAATTACGGTCACTAATGGGTTAAGATCAGACCCACCTCTACCATGAATCGGAGGACAGTAAAGGTTAGTTTCATGACAGGAAACCTCAGGATGTGGGAGCCACCGCATCAATATTCCCTTAAAATATTGATACTTAAGGGGTCGGTCTTATTGGACTAACAGTTTCATTTGTATTATTTCGTTTATTTATTTGTTTTAGAATAAAAAGCTGCTGGTTCCGGCAAGCCAAAATTGGATAGCCTCCCCTCTCCTTAAGTGCCTATCCTCCTGAGGTGTCCAAAAAATGTCATCTAGTTTTCCTCAAATTAAGAGGAAAACTGGTATAAAAAATACTTGTATAAGTCAGTGAAGTGTTGCTGGTAAAAATCGGACATCCAAAAAGATACTTCGGGATATTAAGGGTTAAGGTATCGATATATGTTCCGAGGTTCCTAATGTTCGGTAAGTGATGAAATCAACGAGATTTCAAAGTAAGTAGGTAGGTATCTAAGATGATGATGAAACATCAAGTTTCACACTCCAATTCAAGGGAGAAACTTGAGAAAATCTGATGTGTATTTTAACTTGTGACAATTTGAATTGCATTAATTAGCTCAAATATAAACACTTATTTGAAATCAAACTCAAACATTAGAGAATCAAAAGTGAATCTATTAACCGGAAATAGTATAATAAAATAATCATGATGATTCATAGGTAATGAATCGTTCTTCTTGAATATCATCGAGAAAAAATACCCTAGAAAAGTCAGCAGGGCTTCTATTGGATCGGAAAATGTGATATTGGAAAAACCCATTTTGAACCAGAAAACTGTCTATCAAAGTCAAATCGAAGTTGGTCCACCCACAACCAATGCATTCACCACGAGTATTCATTGGTTGAAGTCGGACTTCAAGGTTTTCAAGCAGGCAATGATTTGACAGCATGCCAAAAATATTTGATCGCCACTCGGACACATTTTATCCCCACTTCCAATATCAGGAAGACAAAAAAGGTAGGTCCGAGAGAAACTTCAGCCACGAAAGGGTGTTTTTGAGCTATGGAGTGGAACGAAAGTGACAGCGAAAAGGAGTGTCAAGAATTTATAGATTTGACGTTTTTGTAAAATACCTATGAAAATTTGGTTACCTACCTATGGACTTAGCTCTGGCTTAAAGGTGCCATACGAACTGACATCTCCATGTTCGATATTAAGGAAGTGCTAATTATAGTTGAAAATGGGGTGAATCCAGTTTTGCACGTTCGAAAAACCAGTGCCCCAAATTATCGATTGTGAGCCGATGTGGGAGCAACAGTGGAAGGCAGTGCATTGACTCTGCTACATAAAATATATCGACTTGACAGCTGAAAACTCACCTCAGGAACATTCTTCACTGCCGCTGAACATTTTACTCGATGAAAAAAGACTATGGAGAAACGCTGGGACGGACTTTATTTCCCTTAGAAGTTACGGTGAGGTTTCCTAAAAATAATTTATAGCCAAAACCACTCCCACTTTTGATAGGACCATCCGAGGTTTTATCTAAAGAATTAATTACGTCCGTTCGAACTGCAGACTCGGATCCGATAGAGCTGGAAAGTCCGATTGGTGATTCACGACCGCAGTTTTCCGTTTTATCTCGATTGCCAGTGACGAATTTAATGGGAAATCGTATTTTATAAACCGCGGAAAACGAGTATAAAAGAGGCCCAAGACGTTGCGAGGAAGGCCAGCGAATTCTGAAGGGAGAACGTCAACGGGAGGATATGGAAATTTGTTTACAAAATGGACGTCGTTTTTACGAAACTAAAATCGATCCTTGAAACAGGGGCAACACTGCTCTATTTCCACAGAGAAGAGATACCAACTAATGACATACAAAAATCCATATCCTTAATAATTCACAAACATCCATTCCTGATTTTAGCATTTTTCTTAAGTAGATACTGTTGTAATTATATATGAGAAAATAATTAAACGGAAGGATTTAGGTTTTCAATCAATTAACCAGTTCATCAAAACTTTACCGTCAGTGATCCATTTTTTCTACACAACGGTGTTGAACGATTGGAACGTGGGGTCGATTCTTCGGAAATCCCCCGCACTTCCGTTTCGCGACTGCCTCTCAAGGAGCCTCGGTCGGCCATTTTCGCTTCCCTCGGTTTTTCTCGGGGTGACGCCTAAATTGACCATTTTCGTCTTACATCGGAAATTTCGGAAAATTATTTCGCGAACAAGTGTTAATTGACAAGTATTATCTGAAAGAATACCTTTCTAATCTGGGGGTAGCATTTCATATTAATTTATTTTTGTTTTAAATGGCCGACCTAGGCGATAATCCGTGGAGAACCGACGAAATGCGAAAATGGCCGACCAAGGCTCCCGGAGAGGCAGTCGCGAGACTCGCCCCTCGTCCGCCATTTCGATTTCGGCAGTCACCACTCGTGAGTCGATCGGCTCATTGGCGTTTGTGGTTTGTCTCTTCGTCTCAACTCTTGAATTTTGGAAAGTGAATTTTGTGTAAAATCCTATTGAAAGTCTAGTTTGTCGTGTGGTTTTTCTTGTTCGATAGAGGCAAGATGACCGCCCACGACCAGATGAGGGCGATGCTGGATCAGCTAATGGGCACAGGAAGAAACGGTGAGTTTTCTCGACGGATTTATTTTTTCTCAAAGGGTCCTTTCTGGGATCCATCATGGCGCCTGTCGCTTCCCAAACTAATTTTCTCGTGTGATCATCCTGTCTCTTTAGCGTTGCACATAACCTACTGTAAATTAATCTATCCTACTTGTCAGTATAACTAATAGTATTACACATTTTTGGAAAAGTATAAACATACCCATGGTAGAACCCCCTCCTTTCCTGTCGGAAAATAGATGGTCGAAATGGTGTTTGCTCATGCCATGATTGCTTATTTCTCATTCCATATGGATCTTCGTCATGCGATTTAAAATATAATTCCTACCTAATACCTATTAAGTACCTAGTTATTGAACCTAACATAGAGAAAAATGAACTCCCACTTAATTGAATCTCGCTTACTCTACCAAAGTACTTAGGTACCCCTACGGCTTGTAAGTTGGTACGTACGTCACCTACCTACCGTGTCACGTTGTACTCTATGCGTTTCAAATTACGTTTCAATCCCCTATAATATTATTTGTCATTTGGGTGAAAATAGCGTGTAGCAGCAGCAACGAAATATAGGTTTATCGATCGGAAATATGCTGTCAATTACAACTCCGATGAATGATTGATGGGAGGGAATCGCGTGACACTTTGTCAATTGAATTCACCCTTCAATTCTGGTAGATTCTTGATAATTATTTGTTGGTTGTTTTCCAGAATTAATGTATATTTTGCTGCTTCCATATAAGTATTGTGTGTTTACCTATCTAATAGTCGTTATCAAAAGAAGTTGGTAGCCAATTGAGTTTATGAATACATGCAACACAAACTACGAAGAACGATAACGACTATGCCATTGGTTAATAAACATCACTCATAAATTCATGTTTGATTTCAGGAGAAAACAACCGGTACCAGGTCAAATTCACGGATCCAAAAGTCTGTAAGAGTTTCCTCTTGGGATGTTGCCCCCATGAGATTCTCTCATCCACGGTAAGATACTTCAACAAAAATTCTATAAAAAATACGTACTTGGTGCCACCTAAATCTTCGGTAGTTGGGCATGCCATAAAACAGTCAAAGTATAACAAATCACAATTTTCTCCAATAAAACAGATTATCTGTAAATTAATGCTACGTTGATATTCATATCTTCTGAATTTTTCAGGGGATTAATATTTCGTGGTTATGCTTAGGGTTGAAATATTGGTAAGATATTTTTTTTTTCAAGTTTTTGTTCTTAATTTAAAAGTGAAAATTAATAGCGCTCCCTTTGAAACAAAGGCATGCTAGGGCTATCGAAGGAGGAGACCATTTTTGTACATGTAATACTAGATTTATAATTATTTATTTATAAGATTCGATTACGCAAGAAGCACATGTATTGTTCACAAATTTGCAGATTATTGATCAATAAGTTCCAGGACTTACTCAAAAACGCTTTGATGAAACTTAATTTTTTTTTTTTTTAATTAACTCCCCTCAAGACAAAATGTCTTTGGTGACGGAGGGGGCACGCCATAAATTAAAAAAAAAAATAAAAATAAACCAAAAATAATGGGGAGGACGCCCAGGACTCACCCGACGCCGGCCCTAGGGATAAGGGAAGATGAGGAAGGTGGGGGTGGGAGAGAAGGATGAAGGGAAGTGCCTCTATAAAACGACCACCAGTTCAAATATGAGCCGAGCAGGACATGGGTGGTGATACCACGGAGTACGCCTACCGAGATGCGCAACTCCGTGGCACTTTTCCCGCACCACACACCGCGCCATGACAAGGTCGCAGCCATCACCCTGATGTTGTTGGGTGCCACTCCTTTTAGCTCCGACACTGCTTGCCGTAAATCATTCGTGTCATATTTCCTTATCTTGGCCCGCCAAGTCTGCTCCATGTCCAAGCTGCCATTGACAACTTGGACATCCAGGATAATGCAAGACCTGTCGGGCTTGACAGCAACAATGTCGGGCTTCTTACCCTGGTCACTTGGCATGTGATACAATCTCTCTCTCAACATCCCAGCCGCTAGATGACAAAGCACCTGCTATCTGCTTGGCGACCGCATCATGACGTAGAATGCGGCCACCATGAGTCCGAGGACACTGCTGCACTACATGATATAAATGTTCATTTCCACTCCGACAGGCGCGGCAAAGGGGTATGGTTGTCCCGCGACTACCTCTTGAACACCTCACCGCAGTTGGCAAAGATGCCACGCGGATGGCGTGAAAGTGTCGGTAGTCGCGGGCCCCAATGCCCTCCGAAGCCCAATCTACCCCCAATCTAATTGTTGGGATGTACCTATCCCCTTCTTGGCTACTCCCACGCCTATCCCAGCGGTGTTTCCATTGCTCCTGGAAAACTCTTCCTCTGGAATACTGTTGAGCTGCTCCTGCGATTTTTGTTTAATCTCTTCTGTCGTTATGAGTCGCTATCGTCACGGATATTGGAGTTTGGGAAGTCTTAGAGATCCAGGTCAGGAGAGTAGAAGCGTTGTCATTGTTATTTTAGCTAGAAGATCGTACATAATATGTACCTCAGAGGTCGATTATCGTAAGTGACATTTTGGCGATCTTACAGCAGAGCCAAAAGAAGTTGTGGGCACACCTATTTTGATCCCTATGGCCCATTGTGATGATTTTATCATGCTCAAATTAATTCTGTAGAATCTGTTTATGCCTACCAATACAATAGAATACAAAATACAATAGAAAGAATGCACATACAAAACAAAAATCTCGAAAACGAGAATTTTGGACATACGATAGTTGACCGCTGAGGTACAGATATGAGGAGAGTGCTGTGACAAGGAGTGTCGTTGTGGTGGAATAACTACTCTTCCATGGAAGAAGATAGGAGGAAAGCTCACTTCAATGGGCCGATGCATGCGCCTTCTTCCTTTATCGCGACAGTAGTGTTCTCTTTAGGTGGCAAACAGAGTTAAGAAGTGCTATTCACAGTCACTAGAGCTCGTAAAGCTCCCCCCCCCCCCCCGCCATGGTAACGGTTATTTCTACGTATTTTTCCTATGTGTTTCTCGTTGCTAACATAATATGTTAGTAGGTACCAGCTGTACGGGGTCCCTAAGCCTGGGAGGTCTTAGGTGCTAAAATCTTATTATATGGTGTCGTATCTAGAGGTGTGTAAGACACGGTCATTTGGCGGATTCGAATCCCAAACGGTCACTCATTACAGAGACCAGGTCTTTTGAATCCGTTCACCCGTTCATCACGTTCACATACCAACTCAATCAGTGAAATGAACCTTTGTAGATTTGTAGAGAGGCAGTTGGGTCTTTGATAAAACTAATTAATGTTATGGAGAAATAATGTTCAATAATGTACTTAGCTTGGGCTCTTGATGGCAAGGAATTAATTTTGAAAAAAAATTTCCCTGATAAATTGGTTAAGTTGTTATTTTGAGACACTAAAGTATCAATACTCAAGCCAAACGGTGCATGGGATATCAACTCGAATACGATACAGTATCGATACTTTTGTAACAATACCCAACCCTAGCGCTTTTTTTCCTCATAGAAAAATCAGAAAATGCGCTAATTACCAAAATACAGTAATTTATAAATAAGGTTTTTTGTTATTGCAAAATAATAAAGAGTTCTTACAATACAATCACTTACCATTGTGGTTAACGAAAGAGTCCAGAAACCAACAAATAATTCAGATTTGGAATTTAAAAGGAAACGATCAGAACACAAACACAAGACTAACAACCAGCCGGTCAGAAGTCACACAAAAAACGAGCGAGTCGGTAAACCGAATCAGTTGGAATCAAACAAACAACATCCATATTAAGATTCAGGTCGTGACTCGAAAAATTGCTGAGTCGAAAAACCGAACAAGTCCGAGTAAGTGAGGAGGCGATTTGAATGAATCAAATGAGCTAAAATACAAAAACGAACGAATGGTTGATTCGAATCGTATGAATCAGTCTTTGAGTCTTTTTTGTCTTTCGGGTCATCGATTCGAATGAATCATTCGTTCGTTTTTGAATCGTTCGTTCGTTTAGCTCATTTGATTCATTCAACTCTTTTTAGTCCATAGTTCATTCGGACATAATACTACACTAGGATGATGGAAGGTTTTGCTTAGAAAACCTCTCCTTTCCGTTGATACTTCCATGTAAAAATGTTGTTGATACTTCCATAGAAAACCACTCCTTTCTGTTGATGTATTCCTAGGACCTAGTGTCCATGATGGTCCATGACGTACTCCCAAGTAATTTTCACACATTCTTGATCCATGTACAAACATGGATGTATACAAATACATTATACATCCATGTTGCGGGCAATTAATTTGTTTTGTTGGCCTTCTGCCGTTGTTTTCGGAATTTTTTCAGAAAACTCGATTGGTGGGTTGATGAACGAATGACCGTGTTAATTTTGGCAACCCGTTCAGTTCAGACAAGGTCGTTTTGAAGATAAGGTCTTTTCAATACGTTCACTCCTGACCGACACAACTCTAGTCGTATCTCTTTCTAATACATATCCTGATGAAGAGTGGAGACCACCGCTCGAAATGCATCGACTTGGAAAGAAGAAGAGTATTTCATTATACCCTTATACTTTTCACCATATAATAAGATTTTAGCACCTAAGACCTCCCAGGCTTGGGACCCTGTACAGCTGGTACCTACTTGCACATACGAATATTGTACTTACCCAGCTTTTAGAAATATCATTTTGAATAATATGTTAGCATATTATGAAGGGTCACGGGGAAAAAGGATCAAACTCCATTTTTTGGCCAAATGAGGAATTTCACCGATTTCTATTTGCATTTTTTCCTGAATAGTTAATGGTGTGGGATAGATGAAAATCGGGCTGATTTCGGAAAATAAGTCTCCTGTTATTTTTGGGAGAGAATCAAAATTTTTAATTTCAAAACTAACCGGGAAAACAGACGTGCAGCGGGAACGCTCGCTGATTGGGCTGTTCGGATCGCCGTCTCCTCCCAGTGTTGCCCATTGGGACGACGAAATCGTGTTTTCTAAGGGAAAAGTTATCAAACAAAAACAGAGGAAACCTAATTTTCCCCATCTCGCTTTTTCTATTTTTTTTCTTCAGTTTTTCGATTTCGAACTTTACTGTTTCATGAAATTTTGCATCTGGGGACTATGGATTTCTCGATCTCAGCGCTTCAAGCGGCCATAAATGAACTGTTCCAGCATGACGTCATTTTCCCGGTTTTTTTAAACATTCGTATTTTCTACACTGTTTTGTTTATTCGTAAATTAGGAAGTTCGAGCTGAAAGTTTGCCTTAGGGGGTTTTTCGAGGTGCTGAATCCGATTTTGGGGTCAAAAATAGGAAATTCCGACATGGTGAAATTCCTCATTGAGATAGGCACACCATCGTGTAGCTTGGGAGGAGTAGAATCGAAGGGTTGTTTCACTTTGTGGAAAAAAGATCGCATTCATTATTTTTAAAGCTAAAACAAATACGGGGCTCCGGGGAAAAAGGATCAGATTCCGTGCGCTCGCAGGGAAGAAAGATCAGTGTCCGATTTAAAGACCCCTTCCCTCGCCTAGGAGCACAAAAGCTCCTGCTTCTGAAGATACCAGGCAGTTTTCACAACCCCTTCTACCTCGAAGAAGAAGACTTCAGTACCAAAAGCAGCTGTAACATTGAGAGACCTTCACAACGGCCCCATACCCATCAAAACCAGCAAAATCAAAGGATTTAAAACACAAAAAGGACTTAAAACACACGTGTCAGTTTCTCGTCAACCCCGGTGTTAACATTTTCTGAGTCACTGTCCAACAGGTTGGGGAATGTAGGAGATGATGACGCCATTTCATATTGCGACCATCCTTTAGATTAATGATTTATTTATTGATTTTTTTGCCTTTTTGCAATTAATGTTTTGTACAAAACTATACCTAATTTGGAAAATTGAGCCACTTTTTGCCCAACATTTTTCTGCAGGTGACAGTAAGGTACCTACAAACCCTAGTAAACTTACTGAAGTGAATTACGAGATTTGAATAAACAATAGGTAACATGGTGATATAATTTTAGGTATTATGGTGACCGAAACGCGGATATTTGAGGGGGAAAAAGATCCTTACCTTTTTTGAAATTTCTAATTATTTTTGGAAATTATCTTCGACCAACTTAATTTTCTTTCTTGTCACTTGAACACAATTAAATTTCTGGTCAGGTGGCCCAAACAGTTCATTTTTTATGCATTGCGTCTATCTGGGACGACTTCAAACTTTGTTTTTCGATTTTCTCGGAATTAGGAAAAGAGGAGTCTGATCCTTTTTCCCCGTGACCCTTCATATGTTTTCTCGTCTTTCTGTTTGATGGTGGCTCGTCTCTTGAATTTTTCTTTCTGTTCATATACACAGTGGTTCGTCCCTAGTTTGCTTTTCACTTATTCAAAACATGAATTAATGTTGGAAGGTGTCAATTCCGATCACTTGAGACCATCACTACGTAAGACTCAGCAGAAATGCAGTGATAAGGGTGGTGAAGATGATAGATGATGGTATTGTAGTGTAACTACAGTCCCTGGATGTAATTTTTTGTAGGAATGCAGTTAGTTGTTTTATTGAAAAATTTGTTGCGTTTTTGATCTTGAAAAGAAATTGCACTTGTCATATAATTTTGTGCCGATCAGTGGTTTTCCTGCACAATATTTTTGTTTTTCATTTTATGGTAGGTATGTACTTACCTACCGTTACTCCTTTTCTCATGATATCTTTTTTTCTGTAACTATATGATAGTTGTAGAGGACAGAGCGTCCAAAATCGTACTCCACAAGTTATAGTGATGAGGTGCAATTTTTAAAAACCCGCGGGAATGAGCAGGAGTGATGAAGCTGCGCTCTAGCGACTGAGCAGTGTACTATCAGGGTACTATGTTTTTCTGCGCCACCTAGAGGTTGCGCTGAAAACAGGGGGCTATTTTTCGTCACGCGTTTTAATATTGACTGAGCTTTCCTCCTACCTTCTTCGTTGACTCTTCTGTCGCCGACAATAGGTTTGTTCCAGCGCCTCTCAGTTCATGAACTTTCTTACACCGAACCTGCGCACAACCCGCGCGCATGTTGAGTTCATGAACTGATGCGTTCCGGCGGCGCCGAGTTCGAGAACTCGCAAACATGAACCGCGTTCCAGCGCTTCCAGTTCATGAACTTTTTGCACCTGGGTTCATGAACTTTCTGCACTCATCGAAGGCAGGGTTGTGAACTCGAACTGAAGGGTAACCTGTGCCGTTCACGTGAAACCTACTAAATTTTTCATTTGTTGACCAGTTTTCACGCTAATCACTTGGCTCCATTCTCAAACTCTCTTTTCGTTGTGCTGAGCCCCTCTTTCTCGAAGAGCGAGTCGTCTCTAGGAATGAAGTGTTTTTCGAATGAAGTGTAAATTTTTGATAATTACCTACTTGTGTTCTAACAGATGCCATTTTCGATCTTTCTCTTTGTTTTTTTTCACAAATACACGATTATTCCATTATCACTACAGTGAGCTTTGTCTATTTATTCGGAGAGTGTGTCAAAGAAGTTCACATCATCCCTCTCTTCTGCAAACGATTTACTGTAAAAGGGGTGATTGATTACTCATGTGACATGGGCAAAAGTTGATTTGTTGACTACAATAATGGGTTGCTGCGTTTGAACTGAAAGCTTTTTCGATAAAATTGAAGCTTTTCACAAGAAAATAGAATGTTTTACGCAGAGTCCGGCCACCCGTCGATCTCAAGATGACTTCACGATTTTGGTATCATTTCTTCAGTAATTTTTCACGCTGAATTCAATGGCGATACTACTCACTGATAGAAAGTGGGTTTTTGAAGAAATAGTGGAAGTTGCTCAATGAAATGAACCTCCGGAGTCCAGGTATGAAATTTGCAATGTTTTTTCTACTGAAACAATGTTGTTTGAGTCCCATAAGATTGAATTTTAACGTAACACAAATAAGATGATGTTGTTATTTAGTAGAAAGGTGTTACTTTATGCTCAGTACCTTATCTACGAATAATGCGTATTTTTGGAACGAAAAATGAAGGATTTCATCGAAATAACCACTATTTTGCTGTCAAGAAGTATCACCATTGGATTCAGCATGAAGTTACATGTAATGTAATTCCTATGCATAGGAAATTAATGATACCAAAAACTTGTCAATTCATCTTGAGATCGAGGGTGACCATGATAAACCACGTATAACACTCGATTTTTTAGTAAAACATACGTTTTTTGGCACTAAAACTTGATTTAGGTACCTACTCTTCCAATATGAATTTTAAAAAGAAAAATTGATAGACCATTGGAAAACTGACAATTTGAGCATGTTTTTTCGAAGAGCGCCCATCGAATTAGGCAGGGATTCAGAGTAAAAACTTTGAAGTTTGCTTTTTGACTTGATCTTTTTAAACATGTTTTATTGCTAAAATATTTTGGTTTCGCACTTGTTAGCTTGGAAATGTCTCTTTTTAACAATACCCTCAAATTTGAGTTTACTTGGTAAATATCAGGAGTTACAACAGTTTTAATGACGTAAGTCAGTAAACACGAAAAAATCTTTAAATTGAGAAAACTTGAAAAAAACAAGGGTTTGAAACAAAATAGCTAGGAGACATTGTTTGTTGTAAATGGTGAAGAATCGTTCAATATTAAACTTAAAAAATCCCGCTAAAGATTGAGATAAGAGGAGGTTATTCAAGGTTTGTTGAAAGCCGAGTTCCGCGCTCCCTGCCCAATTTCATGTTAACTACTAAAATCGTTCCAGCGCACAGGTTCCTGAACCTAAAAAGTTCATGAACTCTTCAACTTTTTCGGGTTCTCACACCCAGCGGGTTCATGAACTAGAGTTCATGAACTTTTTGTGCTGGAACAAACCTAAAGCTGGTCTCTTTGGGTGCAAATTCCTCTGCGTTTCGAAGTACCGAAATCGATTAACTGTTTTTCCTTTGGGGAGGAATTCGTGGTGAAGAACGCCATTTGAATCAAAGAAAACAGTGAGCATGAAACTGACATTCAATCTCACCTGGCGAGTTTTTTGGTTTTTTTTTTTTCAGTAATGAACAATTGGATTCGAGAAAGAAAAAAATGTAACCCCCACCCTTTCAAAATTAGATTCTTTACGTTTCAAAGTATGTTGAATCCGAAAATTGATTAAAAAATAGCTTCATTTTTCCTTATAAATTCTCTGAAAATCCGTCCATCCTTCGTATGCCGTTTTGATTCTGGAGGTTTCGTTTTTGTGACATCCATTGGGACAAAAGCATCTTGGTTTTCACGTTGTAGCCATAAAACATTGAAACGACACTTGGTATGATGGTGCCCATGAAGATTCGATTGGGGTTGGCCATCAGCACTGGGCTGAAAGTTGAATCTGGGAGCCCTAGAAGCGTTTTGATTGGTGGAGCTCCAGGACGTAGTTCTAGATGAGTGCAACAGATCGCGTTCATGATCGCTTGTTCCCAACCTCATCGCCACAAGTCACCTTGTTTAACACATATTTTTCTCCTTGGGGCGTTACTGGCCGCATCTAAGTAATCATTTTTGATAACATTTAGTTATATTCTCGATCTGTATGAAAAAATTGAGCGATTTTCAATAATGAGGGATTTCACCATGTCGGAATTTCCTATTTTTTACCCCAAAATCGGATTCAGCACCTCTAAAAACCCCCTAAGGCAAACTTTCAGCCCGAACTTCCTAATTTACGAATAAACAAAACAGTGTAGAAAATACGAATGTTTGAAAAAACCGGGAAAATGACGTCATCCTGGAATAGTTCATTTATGGCCGCTTGAAGCGCTGAGATCGAGAAATCTATAGTCCCCAGATGCAAAATTTCACGAAACAGTAAAGTTCGAGATCGAAAAACTGAAGAAAAAAATAGAAAAAGCAAGATGGGGAAAATTAGGTTCCCCTGTTTTTGTTTGATAACTTTTCTCTTCGAAAACACGATTTCGTCGTCCCAATGGGCAACACTGGGAGGAGACGGCGATCCGAACAGCCCAATCAGCGAGCGTTCCCGCTTCACGTCCGTTTTCCCGGTTAGTTTTGAAATCAAAAATTTTGATTGTCTCCCAAAGATAACAGGAGACTTTATTTTCCGAAATCAGCCCGATTTTCATCTATCCCACACCATTAACTATTCAGGAAAAATGCAAACAGAATTCGGTGAAATTCCTCATTCGCTGGGTTTCAAACGTTTCTATGGATGGCAGTTGTCGATTGAACATTTGAACTACTGGCAATAGGGACAACAACTAATATCAGGGAATTTTGGAAAATACCTATCATCTCGATTGGGTTTTCTAAGACTTAGAAAATACTTAGTATTTCTTGCAAATCTAAATGGAAAGTTATCAATTTCTGGACATTCGGATGGATTTGAAAAGAAGCGGCGCGAAGAGAGTGAGGCCTCCCCCACCACTAGTTCTTTAGCTGAAAGTAGATGACGCAACTGAGGCAGCCTCAAAAATGCTTGCAATGAATGCTGAATGGCAGGCTGCTGCTCCACGTCAGCAATAGGAGATGCAGGAGAGGCCCCACTGCTATTTGCCAGGATAGCATCCTGGACAAGCTGCCTATAGTGAGGCCTCTGGCGGAGTTTTGAGATAGCATTGACTGTGCGTGTGGGAAAACGCTCACTTAAATAGACATTGATATTACGTACCCCACTGCGCACAGCCACCACCTCATCACCCGCCATCCTGCGCAGATCCTCGGAAGCATACCTAGGCTGTACTCTTTCTATTTCAATTGCAGCATTAGCAGCAACAGGATGCTTCTGTCTGACGTGGAGACCAAGGCCAGACCTGGTAGTGAATGCTCGCTCACAATGGGCACACTGGTGGTTCAGAGAGGCAGAGGAAGAGGGAAGGGATGATGAGGAAGAGGAGGAAGGAGAGGATGGCCGACGCCCCTGCCTGGGGCGCCTCTGAGCGCCTCCCCCAGAACCCCGCGTGCCAATGGGCCGGCGGGGGTTATGAGGCTCGTCGTCGTTTGTGTTCATAACGGGGGAAGCACATTTTAGAAGGGTCAGGGAACCCGGTAACAAGGGTCCCCTCCCTAATCGCCAGAGGGTCATTCAGCCACCCCTGGAACTACAAGAGGGGTCCACCAAGGAAACCTAATGGGACCACCTCTGCTCATCCCAGGGGGCCCGGGTTGCGCGACGGGGACGCATGACCTTGACTTGGGTAGGGATAAGAAGGGCTCCGAGGAGATAAAAACACCCTCTATTACCCTACCCCAACAACCCCTATTTTAACATTAGCTTTCTCCCCTGTTAACTTGTCTCCTGTACTCTGTGGCCATCAGTCATGGAACAAACTTGGCTGCAATCCTTCTCATCCCCAATTTCTTGTTCAAAATCTCCTGTCACGACCGGAATGAGATGTGACACTCCTCTGTCTTCTCATGAATTGCAAAACGAAGATTGACCCACAGCGGCGTTAAATTTGACCTCCAGAGAGTCTTCTGTTGTGGTTGAAGGCCTCCCTGAACGAGGGTCACCTTGAGTCGATGTTCTGCTTTCTTTTAACCCCTTGAACTGCTCTTAGTACTGTTGACAACTCATCACTACATCTCATCAAGCTCTGAATTATTTCAACAATTTCGTGAACGATTTGTAAAATTTCACGTAAACACGCTGTTTTCCTTCACGTCCATCACAATGAGCTCTGTAATATGTAGAATACGAATAGGGTTCACCTGAACAGCTGTAAAGCCAGTTTGGAGGATGTTAGAGCAATAAAAAGGAGATTACTCAAGGTTTTCAGAAAAATGAGCGCCAAATCAAATTGCGTGCTGTTCAAAAAGTCCTGGAACTTCTTGATCTGTCCTCAAATGTCCACTATTTTTGAAAGCTCAACATTTCACATTACAGTGCTTTTTGTTGAGTAGAAAATTATCTTTAGTCTTTTTGTTTAAGTTAACCTTATTTATAGTTGATTATTCTACTAAAAAATGTAAGTATCTCGTAAAGCTCTAAAGGTGTATGGAAATCAATGTTGTTTGGCAGAGTAAGGGTACGTAAAATAATAACAACGTTGATATTTCGATATTACTTTCTTACCCCCCTGAAGGATATTATGTGTGATGAGACCTTACGAATTGAAACTTTCTCGTAAGTATTGCAGTAATAAGGTTGCATGTATCGATTCAAAGTGTTTATTTGTCAACGGTAAACCGTAAAATTATTTATGGTAATGTGAGGACTGGGGGAAAAATTGTAAGTATGACTAAAAGTAAAAGAAGGTTTGACAAACGATCCAAAAATCGTCGGCAAGAATTCTACGAGTGATTAAACCCTGCCTCCACGCCTCTTCAGATCTTCGTGAGTATTCTACAGAGATATTTCTACCCAATAATATTTACCGGAAAAAAAATGAAAGAAAATTTTCGGTTTTGGAGAAGCTGAAATACCCGAAAGATCCCTCAAAGATGACTCAAGGGTACGTATTTTGCACCTTATTCTCGAAAGTATGGCGAGAGAAACGAATTCACGCCTTACGGAAGATTTGTAGTTGTGTATTCCGAAAGTCCGAAGAAAGAAGAAACGACGCTGTTCAACCGAATTACCGACCGAAACTCCATCTTCGTACGTATAGACAACAAATTCTTCATGAATCCCAAAATGAGCCAATTTTATGATTACAAATATTTCTTATTGGGCCCTTATAGGGAACTTTGAGAAGAGGACGATGAGTAACAAGAAAACTGGGGATCACTTAGTGACTTCGGCCGTAAGTCAAATCAAATTGAAACATACCTCTTGAATATTAATCTCTTTCCTATATTTTTGCAAATTTTTGTCCAAATAAAAAAATTTTCCAATCAAATATGTTGAATACAATTTCCGTAAGGTTGATTAATTTATTTTCACATCACTGTACTCTTCGTATTATTTCATAATTTTCCTAATTTTTATTTCATTGAATTATAACTGTTGGATTTTCTTGGTTGTCGTCAATCGTTAAGGTCTCATAGTTACTCAGTGGCCATGTTTATTCATATGTTGAATTCTACATGTTGTGTTCCATTGGCAGCAGTTCAAATAGGTCAGCGGTGCTGTTCGTCCGGACTATTCTATCCAACCGTTGATTAAAACTATTGTATGTATTTCAATTTTCTACATTTATGTTGATGAAATTTTGTTACGAAGTGGATGTGTCGTTGAGTTGCATTTGGATATAATTATGTTAAAGGTACGTTTTGGGTCTTGAAGTGCTGTTACAGCTGATGTTATAAGGGATAAGACCTGTATTAAACAGTACCCTGTGGTCGTTAGAGGCGGGAACAACAAACATTGTGGAAGTCTTTGCTAATTATATTTGTAAAAGCAGTTTCCTTTAGTAATATGGAATGCTGCACCTCATAGCATCCATTCGTTCTGAATGGTTCGCGTACTTGACTAACCTGTCGATGCTGAACCTTACTTCTTATGTGACATATTATCAAAACTTAGAGGGTAAAACATGCTACTGTAAAAGCTGATCAGTGAAATTTTTGAAATATCAGACAAATCTTTAGAAAACTGTCTAACAGTAATTTTGGGAAGCTAAGGAAAATCTTTATAATGGTCTATTATCCGACAATGAGAGATAGAGAGAAAAAAACACTTTATTGAACATTTTAGCAGGAATAAAGGTGGACAAGGACTCCAGTAGTTGTCGAAATGTAGTGGATTTGCCGAAAGTATGCCAAATTCAAAATGATTTATGCCAAAGGCGTGATTTTTTATGGCAAATAATGTGATTTCTAATACAGCGGATGACTTATTTCAAATACGATGGATCGTAAACTTCAAATTTATGACCATGGGGTCTTGATATCCTGATCTCGATCATTTAGTAGACTAGAGGTTTGTTTGGACAGGCAGTCCTGAACGGTTCAGAACCGACCACGCCCCTTTTGAGGTGTATGGACAGCGCCAGAACCAGTTCGGGATTTCTAGTTCGGTGTATGGACAGCCAGTCCAGGACTGTTTCGAACTGGTTCTGGCGGTTCGAGATTTTTTTCAGAACCACTAGTCCAGAACTTCTTCTTCTTCTTGTTTTACCCCCCTCTCCATGGATTTCTCACTTGGCCTTCTGACTTTCTTGAGGTAACAACAAAGTTGTGTCTGATAAGAGCCTCTTATCAGAGGTAGGCTGTGATTTTTTCGGACAAGGAGATTACCAAATATTCATCAAATTGAGCACCATCATTGAAATTGTTCCATAGTTCCTTCAAAATACAATATTATACTAAATTTGTTAATTTTACTTGTTTTTCCTAATTTTTTTTCTTCATTTTTTGGTTTTTATTTGTTGTTGAGAAAACTGTGATTGCTACAGGTATTTATTTATTGGTATCGTGAGCAAGTTTTCGTGACGATTTTTCAGTTTATGTGCCAAAGCAAAGACATGAAAATGTCAAAAGTGCCAAAATTAGCGCCAGATTGTCGGGATTGCAAGTTTGGGATCATTTCAACATAATCAAATCGTAGATCGCGTTTGCAATGTTCAATGTAATAATTGAATATCCGCACTGCGTTGGAGAATCCATGAGATTTTAACAGTGCATTTTTTGTTCTTCTATGAGAAAGTGCACTTCACGACGAGCGATAAAAAACTGAGAGGTAAGAAGGTAGAGCAGAATAATTCCGTCGAGGTAGAGTAGGTACCTAAAACAAGTATTATGTGTGCGTCCAATGACGAATACACCTTGGAAGAATTCCTCTAGGTGCGCACAATTGTGATAGAAATTTAATCCTGATTATACTGGTGTAGTCTACTTAGTTCCATTGGAAAGTTCATAACAACACCTCATTTCTTGTAATTGTGATTGATTTTTTTCAATTCCACCATCGATAAAGCAGATGGTTTCATCTTGTTTTTGCTATAATTCATGCATGTCTAGTAAGCAATTTGCTGTGAGTTGTCCTTATCTCACCTGTGAACCTTCAGCCCAATTTCCTTCGATTTTATTATGATGAATGGATTCAAGAATACCTACATATTTTGAGCAACATAAAGATCCAATTATGCTCTTTTGGCGGTAGTTTATTTCGTAAAAAAAAACAGGAAAAAAAAAGCTTAGGTAGGTAGGCTACTTATGCAATATCAGAACAACTACAAATTTTATGTACTTTTTTGATAGGTATATGATTAAAATGCAACGAAGTAAATGCGGAAAAAAAACAAATCCTGTGTTATCCTGATTTGATATTGACAGTCAATAATTGACAAGATATCAGCAGAAAGTTGAGTTTGTTGACTTGTTCTTCTTTCATTTTAGCTGTCGCGACGAAGGACATGACGGACAGGTGTCAGTTGTAGTTCTGAATTGGTTCTAAACGCGTATGGACAGCTAGTGAGTTCCGAACGGTTCTCATCCCCTCCCCAGTCAGTTCGGTCTCGGACTAGTTCGATCCCGAACTGGTTCTGGACTGACTGTCCAAACAAACCTTAGGTGATAGAATGACGACCAACTCCCGTTCTATAGTATCCACATTGCATGGATTCTTGCACCCTGGATGAATAATACCAACAACCTAGCCACAACCCTTACTGCAGCTTCTCATTTTTCGACTGAAGGAACTCGCACACATCCACTTCTTGTCGACTTTGTCTCATTTTATGTTAAACCATTAGGATTTACGTGTTAACATAATTTATCTATTCGTTCATTAGTAATGTACACATTTTTTAAACTTAATTGTATACATTTCTGCCCTCCCTTACAGCACGAATGCGATTTATACTACCTGTAATATTTCAGGATTTATGAAAAGCCATGCAAGAAAGTATCTACTAAGTTTCGAACAATTGTTAAACCATAATTTTCCATCATAGAAGGAAACAGTGTTAACACGTTGCCTATGCCCTTGAAAATTACCGGTTTTGCTTTGAGTCGATCTTGACGAACAAGTCATGATTAATAACAAAAGCAGTAACAGCGGAACTTTTTTTCTGATTAGGAGTGATGTCACGATTCATTGAATCTTGTTCTAAGATTCTTCTTCCTTGGTGGCGCACTTCCTTATTGTCTGTATCTTGGAAGTGGAAATATTCTGTGGTCTCTTCCCTATAAATTGCACGTTAATTGTTCATCATCAATAACACAAGATTACAAAATTTAGGGGTGGTCTAGCTGCTCCGTTCTTTGACCACTTTCCTTTTGGAATTTGGTGCGCTGAATCCGAATCTGACGTCAGGTTTTTTTGTTCACCTCGGATATACAAGATATAGCTAGTTTTACGATTTTTTTAGTTCTCACTTTTCTCAATTTTTTGTAAAAAGTACTCAGACTTAGTAATGTGCTTTTTTCTCGTATATGGTAGTTCTCCAATAAAGGACACAAGGGGAATCTTGAGTGACTCATCGGGCAGGTAGGTAGAGTTAGGTGCAGGGGTGAAACACGTCGTCTGACTCCACTCTCCCTTTACCTTGTTAACACATTCAACGCGGAAGTCATCATATGATACAAAGTAAACTTCCCCGCGAGCGAGCGTCTTCATATGATACAGTGCTGACTTTGTAGTAGTCCTCACTTGAAACGCTCGCATATCGTCATAAATAGCTCTAGAAGGACGGGAGTGGTCTTGTTTGCTTCATTCGATCACCAGACACCCACCAGAGTTCGCCATTTTCGTGGATCGAGTGAGGAATATCCACAATATCAGTTGGAAGTGTGATAAGGTATCAAGAATGTCGGCTCCTCTAAAAGCCATTTTGAGGATTTCTTGGTGATTTTCATCCATTCTTTTCACCAATTCCATTCAACTTGATCATCATTATCGAATTTATCGAGCACAATGACATTGTCGCAAGTCGGTATTTATGAGTGTTGCCTACCGTCCATTGGGTCAGTCCTTGTCATGTGTTTTGTTTATGCTGTGAGTACCTGTTGATTTGAACGCAATCCGTTTATTGTTTCTTTTTCCTTGTATCTATTTATAATTATTGCTAATAGGAATCAAAAGGAAAAATCACTCTGAAGAGCCACAAGCCTCCTCAGGAATTACCCTGAAGTCCAAAGTTCATTGACGTTAGGTAGGTATCACATTTCCGCCACAGCGCTTGGCGGCCTTTCCAGATACGCGTTCAACAATTCGACTTGATCATTTCTCGCTCTCCTTCGTCACATCTTGGAAGCCCAAGTTCCTATGAGGTATCGGTAGCTCATCGTGTCGGCCTCCGCTCCCATCTTCCCTAGGTATTGTCTTCCCCAACTAGCCACTAGGTAAATGTACCGCCTCCTTCCAGTCTGCGGGTATCGCGCCGAGGAACGCGGGTGAGCTAAATCCTCACGCACTCCTACAAACGGTAGGCGGAAACGCGCTGGGCAGACAGTGCATCTCCAGCCTGCATCCTTGTTGAGTAGAAACCATCGAGATAACCATCTCCTTACCTCGACAACACGCTGACATAACAGACTTA
Source organism: Apolygus lucorum (assembly GCA_009739505.2). NCBI lineage: Eukaryota > Metazoa > Arthropoda > Insecta > Hemiptera > Miridae > Apolygus > Apolygus lucorum. The sequence goes on from CM019173.2 coordinate 34,199,432, forward strand.
TAAGAATTTTCATGTAGAATCCGTATAGGTACTTAGTATTTGTGTAATGTTGCGTTAAACCCTTTATTTTTCACAAAACGTACCAAAAAACACCGGTTCTTAACGTTTTTTTCTCAGTTTTTCCCTTACATTTTGACACTTTAAAAAAAATTGAGGCTAAAAGAATTTTCTAAAGTGTCAAAATGTAAGGGAAAAACTGAGAAAAAAACGTTAAGAACCGGTGTTTTTTGGTACGTTTTGTGAAAAATAAAGGGTTTAACGCAACATTACACAAATACTAAGTACCTATACGGATTCTACATGAAAATTCTTATAAGTCTGTTATGTCAGCGTGTTGTCGAGGTAAGGAGATGGTTATCTCGATGGTTTCTACTCAACAAGGATGCAGGCTGGAGAAAAAAAAAATTGAGGCTAAAAGAATTTTCTATCGACTTTAAGGCTGCATATGACAGCATACGCAGAGATAAATTGTACGCTGCCCTTCGAGAGTTTGAAATCCCCGAGAAACTGTGCCGGATGATTGAGACAACGATGAGGCGCACAATCTGCAGAGTGAGGATTCGGGGTGACCTCTCGGAGGAGTTTGAGACCAGCGCCGGACTACGGCAGGGGGACGCACTCGCTTGTCTGCTTTTTAATATAGCACTGGAGAGAGTGGTGAGACTGGCAGGGTTGAGCTCACGAGGCAATATCTTCTATAAATCCACACAGCTTCTTGCCTATGCAGATGATATCAACTTGATGGCAAGAACTGTTAGGAGTTTGGAAGAAGCTTTCGAATCTTTGTCACAGGCAGCAGCGGAAATGGGCCTCCAAATTAACATGGACAAGACAAAGTACATGGTGTCTGGCCCGACGCCCAGCTCAAGACTCCCCGATGCCATAACTCTCGGCTGTTCGACATTTCAGAGGGTTGAAATGTTCACCTATCTTGGCTCCACTGTGCATATGGCAAATGACAGTGTGGTCGAGATCAACAAGAGGCTGTTGTCTGCCAACCGGTGCTATTTTGGGTTGCTCCCGTTGTTCAGGTCCCGGACACTCTCGAGAAAATCAAAGCTCACTATATATAAGACGCTCCTCCGCCCTGTCCAAGTTTATGGAGCGGAAACATGGGTAATGACCAAACAGTCGGAGAATAGGATCAGAGCCTTTGAAAGGAAGATTTTGCGTAGGATCCTCGGCCCAGTCTGTGATCACGGGAGTTGGAGGCGGAGAACGAATGAGGAAGTATACCAGCAGTACGACGATATTGATGTGGTCCATTTTGCAAAGCTGGGGCGCCTCAGGTGGGCTGGGCATGTTGCAAGACTCCCAGACGATGATCCAGCAAAGAAACTCTTCAAAGCGCAGCCACTTGGGAGCAGAGGAAGGGGACGACCTAAGCAGAGATGGGTCGACAATGTGGAGGAGGACGTTGCCAGGGCTGGATGCCGGGATTGGAGGAACGCGGCAAGGGATAGAGTGAAATGGAAAGCCGTCTTGAAGGAGGCCAAGGCCCACCCGGGGCTGTAGAGCCAAGAAAATAAAAAGAAGAAAAGAATTTTCTCGGGCCTTTTGTAGGGGGATCACCCCAGAGAAGAATGAGACCAATCGCAACCTCCTAAACCCACTAATGTCGAAGAAATGAGCTTTTTCGTGGCACTGAGATAGAAATTTACAAAAACCGTTAATTAATGTTTCGAGATAAGTATGTGCGTTCCTATATCTCTTTTCCTAAAATGGATTTGCCTTTCTTCTACATTATTATACATGTCACCTATTAAAAGTAGATCAAAATATAGAGGATTTACTATAGAGGACTTTACTCAAAAACTAAGTACATATTCGGATTCTATACGAAATTTCCTATAAGTCTGAGTACTTTTTTAGGAGATTTGAGCAAGATCAATACAAAATGCTCAATACAAAATGAAGAAACGCTGCAAATTATTACACAATGGTTTATTATTTTTCTATATAATCGTCTGCAAAGCCACCAACCATCCAACATGAAGAAAAACATCGATGGCATTTCGGTCAGCTTTAATTTGAACGGAGATTAGGCCTCTTTTGCGATTCACACTCGTGTTTCTGATTTGTCGTACGTTTATTATTTTAATGGTTTATTATTTTTCTATATAATCGTCTATAAAGCCACCAACCATCCAACATGAAGAAAAATACTTTGAAAATGTCACCCCACGCATATTTAAGCAAAAACCTCTTTTTTGGCTGGTTATTTGCCCATAACTTCTATACGAATTGAGCGATCGGAATAGTTCGAAGTTAGGACCAACTAGACCCCGAATGGAGTCTATGTGCGAAAGAACGGGTTTTTTAGACCGATTCTAAGGCCTTTTATGGCCCGAACGGCGGACGGACATTGCAAATTTGGATTCTACGCACCTTGAAACGTAAAGTGACAAAGTTTGAGGGGGGGTTATAAAATTTTTTTGCGATACGATCACATAGGCTTATTATTGGAAATAATAAACCAAAAAGTGAGAGCTACAAAAAATTGTAAAACTAGCTATATCTTGAATATCCGAGGTAAAAAAAATGACGTCAGATTCGGAAAAGTAGTCAAAGAACTGAGCAGCTAGACCACCCCTAAATTTTGTAATCTTGTGTAATTTATGGTGAACACGTTGTGTTCCATTAAAATTATTGGTTTCACACTGTATAAATTTCGACAATCTAGTCAGTTCCATCACCGAGGAAAGTCAATGAGGTTTTAACCTAGCAGTGTCGTCATTGACTGAAATTTTCATGCTGTTCCATTATTCCTTGTTCTTCCTCGGTGTATTTCCAACATCACGGAAGTTGGAATGGTATGGATGGCAATGATTCTCTTCAAGTGTGAAAAAAAAGCAAAACAAACCTCGAAGAAATAGGAGCAAGCTCTTTTCATTTCATGACCAAGACAAATTAGTGACTCATTATTTCCTCTAATGAACAATGTTCACAACGAGTAATTCCGCTTTCTCTATTGAAATGGGGATCCTAGATCATGATATGGTTCGAGAGACCAAAGTCCTCTTTCTCAATATCAATATTGAACGGCTATAGATAAGATAAGATCTCAGGAAAATGCTGTCATTCAGATTTTACCACCACCTGAAAACTAATCTTGAAGATGTTTCATATTTCCACCCATCGCATAATTTCAATATTTGTACATCCTCATTCGGGTTAAATTATTCGTCTGTTCAAAAAGGTTGCTTTGTCGATTTCTGTGCCTATTTTCTTATTGATAAGAAAAACCTATTTTACCTTTGAGTTTGAAGCAAGATTTTCCCCCCAAACTAGAGAATATATTCCACATTCTAGTTGGCATGTAGTGAGAAACCAATCTTAACTATTTACAGTTTAATGTGGTTCTTACATTATTAGATGTCGAATTTGTTTTTTTTTTTTTTTAATATTTACTGATTCTGAACGAATTGAATGCTTACAGAGAATGGATTTGGGGGAATGTCCTAAGATCCACGATTTGGCACTCCGAGCGGATTTTGAACACGCGTCCAGGACCAAGGACTACTACTACGATATTGACGTAAGTAGCAACGATCCCTTCTTGTATTAGAATTTTGAACTTACCTGCATTGTATATTTACGTGGCGTCGGAAAAATATCTGGGATAGCCTGAAAAATCATGGATTTCCTTTCTAAATCTTCGCTGGACTTAGGGCCGGTTTCACCACAGTGGATTAACTAGAGTTGATCCACGACAGAGATTTAAATCCCGGATTTCGAGAAAGGACTGTTTCACGTACGCGTTATCTCGATTTAACTCGGCCTTATCACGATTTAACTTGATCCACCCCGGAGGGTGGTTTAACTCTTCTGATCCGTGGATCTTTACGAAAAAGGCGCCGCCATATTGTTTTTTGTTTACAAATTCAAATTCTGTTTTCAAATTGCCGTCTTCCTACCCGTCTTGTGTTCATTTCGTTTTCATTTTGTTTAAATGAATCGACTATTCCCTATATTTTCGTCATCCTCGTCGTCTTCTGAGTCCGACGAGGACTTCCAACAACTATTGGAAGTCGTGGTGCCGAGACGGCGTATTGTGCGGGAGAGAGTGGACCATTTCAATATTTGGGACGACACTGATTTTTTCGCCAGATTCCGGCTGACAAAGGAAGGGATTTCTGTAATCCTGGAAGAGGCTTGATGCTTGAAGATGGGAAAATTTACTAAAATTTAACATCAAAACAACGCCGTTGATGGCAAAAAATTTAACACGAAATTACGCCCGACTATTGAAAAAAGTAAACAAAACTAGAGTTGTCATCTCTCACTTATTTGTCAAAACACAAACAACGGCGGACAAGACGTAAGTATCCACGGACAAAATATTATAGTTCCATGCTATTACTTCTTCCATGCTCCTTCATCACGAGCGTTATCGTGCTGGGGATAGCAATTTCGATGCTAACTAAATAAACTAGGATTAACCTTGATCCATGGATGAAACTCTTTCGTGAAACGGTCAAGATCCTGATCCGTGGATCTATTTTGAATCCTGGCTTAAGATGATCGGAGGTTCATCCACAGTGGTGAAACCGGCCCTTACTACACGCGCTTCCTAGGGACACTACGGCGAATCTCTCAATTATCTAATTAATGCTCTCTGATGACTAGACGTAGGTGTCATACCGGAGCTAGTTCTCCCTGGCCCCACGAGGAGCGCAGGATAATTGGGATGACCGATGTTACCGATAATTGGAGCAAAGATAATGAAAAAATTACACAATGGTTTATTATTTTTCTACATAGATCACTCGTCTGCAAAGCCACCAACCATTCAACGTGAAGAAAACGGTGGATACAGCTTTCGTACAAGTACGCAACCACGAGAGACATTTTATGTAAGCGAAAATCATCAGAAATTTCCGCGTAACGCTCCCCTCATAACGCTCCCCGCGTGACGATTTTTCATTTATGTGCCATAGTAAAGACATAAAATGTCAACAAAGACAAACTAATAATGAAATGAAATAATGAAAAACAAATAATGAAAATTGGCTTTTTTTAACGGTGCAATAAGATTTGAATTGGCGTGTGATTTAAGGAAGTTACGGTCATTTTAGTTTAGTCAAGTCGATAACACGAAAAAAGCAGTTTACTGCAGTGTCGCTAGGAAGCGCGCGCAACCCCTGCGGGCCGTGTTCTAGATGCTCCTGACTTACTACATCACTTTTTATGTCCTTTGTTTATATCAATATGATGTTGCTGCAGGCAATGGAACAGCTAGAATCGTTCATTTCCGACTGCGACCGGAGGACAGAAGTGGCCAAACAGAGGCTGTTGGAGACGCAAGAAGAGCTGTCGGCGGAGGTTGCCGAGAAGGCCAACGTCGTCCATGAACTTGCCGAAGAGATTGGAAAGAAACTCGCAAAGGCCGAAGCCCTGGGAGCGGAGGGTCTGGTTGACGAATCCCTGAAACTCATGGGAGAGGTAAACATCCTTATTCATGTTGATGTAATTCGTGATGAAACAGCTGAACTTGAGTCTGACTAGTATAATTTAAGTAAATTCTAAGGTGATGAACCTCCTGCTCCAAAATACTTAACACTTTTACAAGCGTGTGTACGGCAACCATTCGTTCAGTTCAGTTCGCTCAAATTGGCTTGTGCAAACCAAATAGTTCACGTCATGTTTTGACTTCTACGAAATATATTGTATCAGCCTCAAAGGGGTTGGTTGAATCCTGAAGCGCAAGGTTGATCATGGCGGCTGGTCGCATTTGTTAGGGCGAGTGTAATAGAGTTTTCACGGCAGTATCTTTGGCTAGTATATCCCCTGGTGTGTATGAACTCTCTGATGGACTCCCAGTGTATAAGTTTGTTTTTGAGACACACGATGGGTTAATCATTATTTTTCGTCAAACTAACTTTTTATTTGTTAAAACAAAGTTACTCCCATGTAGTCTATGGGGGTCTCAAGGAGTCTAATTTGAACATAATTTCCAAACTTTGATCTACGAAACACAACATGCGAATTCGAGTTCAACAATGGTGCCAGTCTATACTCTTGCCTTTATTTAAAGAGCTCTGGGATTTTTGAAGGCCCCGAAGGTTCGGCATCGCTGCAAGAATCCGAGCCCCAGCGGAAGGTCGAGGTATACCTGCGCGACCCCTCCGCCCGTGAACCCCCCCAGCCCCCCAACAGTTTACCCTCTTATGCAAATGCACACTTGATTCACAAATTATTTCGATCATCCCATCACCAAAATCGTGATCAGCGAGAAAAATTGAACATATCGAGTATAAACTCGAGGCAGGTACGATAAAAACTCAGAAGCCCTCTCCCGGCCAATCCACCCAAACGAATTACGCCCTCTTCGCCGAATTACAGGAAATTTGGACTCATTTTCATCAGAATAATTAGTACGTTACGAATTTAAATTACAAAAAATGTTCACCGAACGATAAATAATTAAATTGTATGTTGATAGAAGAGGAAGAAGGAAGAGGGATGATGGGTTTTGACCGCGAAGGGTTGTGACCATTTTCACCGCAAGATTTCACCGCAAGGGTTTTCACCTCAAGGTGAGCACCTTGCAACGTTGCCACCTCTTGGCAGGGAAGGGGTTTTGGAACCCGCGGTCCAGAGCTCTTTAAATAAAGGCAAGAGTATAGGTAGGTAATCCGCAGAAGTTAACATCCGTGTTCAAGGTGAAACGCACAAATGCCCACGAAATATGCGGTATCTGGTGTCCTGGCACCATGGTGGTACCACTAATTTGTTCAATGGTGGCACAAAGATAAGCTCGGGCGTCAAGCAGGGTCTACGAATAAATGAAAGCAAAACTAAATATCTCAAGATATCTCCCCCGAGCCGTGTCCAGAGGTGTGACGTTTGGTTCTTATAAGTTTGATGAAGTCAGGTCCTTCACCTATCTGGGGAGCTTGGTCACGAATAATGGCAGGCAGCCGAGCATTTTATGCCAATATAAAATTCTTCAAGAGCCGTGTGATCTCCAGATCAACGAAGATGAGGCTATATATATCCCTAATGCGGCCTATGGTTTGTTATGGATCAGAGGCTTGGGCTGAGGATGAGGCTAGACTGCGGATTTTTGAGAGAAGGATTATAAGAAGGATCTATGAAGCGGTCAGGGAGGGCCAAGGGTGGAGAGTAAGACAGAATGCAGAAAATGGTGAATTATTAAAACATGAAGACAGTGCGATTCGTCAAAGCTGGGCGCATCCAATGGCTGGGACATGTCGACCGCATGGCAATGGAGAACTGCCCGAGAATGATGCTGCAAGCTAGGATGGAAACTCGAAGACGAAGAGGTCGTCCTCGGAGTCACTGGCTTGATGATGTCTTGAGGGACCTCCGGGTGATGGGATTGCGGAGGTCTCAGACGGAAGGGAGTTCGGGAAGCCAAAGGCCACATTGGTCTGTAGTGCTGTGTAGTTAGTTAGTAAGTTGGTGGCACAAAGAATACTTAATTCATGAAAATCCAGAGCTATATTGATGTCCCCTCAATTTCATAGTTTAGGTACAATTAGTAAGCTATAAAGGAACCGAAATATTGAAAAATTCCCATTCGCCCCCTTCCCTTGCTAAATGAAATAATGTTCCATCGGTTGGAAATTGAGGCCTGGTCAGAGTACACAAAATTATGCTCGAAAACGAACGAGTATAAAGTGTTTGAGGGACACGGTAGTTTTCAGAAACTAGGGAACAAAGCACTCTTCATGGCGGTTAGATCAGAGCTGAAGGTTTGGAATGGAACTTCTATTAAGGGGAGACAGGTAGTGAGCGCCTGGGATATTCTAGATGCTCACTACTGGCAACATACTTCATTGAAATTTTCCTCGTGTCTGTCAGACACTTTATACACACCAGGGGATATTCTCTGCCCCCATGTTCAATGATTCTGAATGAATCCTGAAGCAAGGATGATGATGCGATTCTGTAAATGTTGGTTGGATACCTCCAGAATCTTAACAACCCTAACCTTTATATTGACTTCTATGTTTCAAATTGTTCTATTTTTTCAAGATTGACGACCTGCGCAAGAAGAAAAACATGGCTGAAGAAGTTTACCGGAACTCCATGCCTGCCTCGAGCTACCAGCAACAAAAGTTGAGGGTGTGCGAGGTCTGCTCGGCTTACCTGGGCATTCACGACAACGACCGACGACTAGCCGATCACTTCGGAGGGAAACTACATTTGGGCTTCATTTCCATCCGGGAGAAATTGTCCGATTTAAAAGTGAGCTCATTCATTGATCTGGCGGAAGTAGTAGTGTAGAAATTGTTGATTAAATGAATAAAATGATGCATCTCTTCCTTGTGGCGGCTAAAGCCTGGAAAGTACGAGATTTCTTTCACCAAAAAATGCTTTTCATTCACCCGCGAATAGGCCGAATAAAACCTTGATTCGATTACTCAGCCCGAAAAAGAACAAATAAAATGTTATGGATTCTCAATGGTGGATATTGTGGGACCCCGATGGCAGAATGGGAAAATATTCATATTGTTCGTGATCACTTGACAATCGTTCTCTGTAGAAGCATTAAAAATTGACTTAGAAGTCTTAAAAGTAAGTTACAGAACAAAACTTGACTTTACCGACGCACAGTGCCAAGGTTAAGCAAGGTCTGATCGATAAACTCAGAAGAGAGATCGTTTTGCCGCAAAATAATGCGCTTGTTTTTGGAAAATAGACAAAATGCGGAAATGTGTGGTGGAAATTAGAGTAAAGAACTGGAATAATATGATTAAAAATATCCACCAGCAACCAACATTTTATGGAATGTTTATTTTGAATTTCAATTTGAAAGGCCTTATTGAGTTCAAAAAACAACTAACTACGAAGTCTTGAATTACTTCTTGCTTTAAAGTCAAATATCAGAATTCTGGGCTCCATCGATGACAATGTATTCTTGTAGTTATGTCATATCTACTTCTGTGTTCTTTGCTAGCTTGTATAATAAAATAATTGGTGAGTTTTTGCGTGAGCTCGATTGGATCGTAGAAAAACTCATGAGTAAGAAGAGTACATTTTTATTTCAATTTTCACGTTTCAGAAAAGCGTGGAGGAGAGGAGATCTCAGAGGAAGGCCGAAGGACGAGACCGCGACCGAGGTGACCGAGAAGAACGCGATCGCGAGCGAGATCGCGGCGACCGAGAAGACAGAGATCGAGGTGACAGAAGGGACAGAGACCGAGATCGTTACAGGAGTAGATCTTCGAGAGATAGAGAGCGCTCCTCCAGGTTAGTATTCCTCATGGCCACAAATTTAATCATTATATATATTATATATATTATATAACAATCACAGAGCATCTGTAGTGGCTCGAAATGTGAACCTACCAGTGAGCCAGCATGCGATGAGCCATAACTCAAAATTTAACGAGTGCTTTGGTGTAAAAGTCTTGAAGAAAATAGAACCAAAGGGCTGCAAAAGACTTCTGCATCAATCAGAAAAGGCTCATAGTATTGTCCTGGGGGCTTATGACCCACCACATTAGAAGATGAAAAATCCAGCAAAATTAGTCACAAGAGATCGAAGGTGCCGCACCAACTTTGCCAAACAAACATTGGAAACCCAATCCTACTCATTAGTTTCTCGTATTTTGAAAAAGGTGAAAAACCGAATATCAAAAATAGTATTGTGATGTCCAATTTGTGTCTTCTTTAATAATTTCATATATCTGCTCAAGTAGAGCCATCGTCGCGTTGTGTAATTCTTATATAACATTATTATATATTGGACTCATGGTGGCCGCATTCTACGTCATGTTGCTGTCGCCAAGCAGATAGCAGATTTTTTTCGAGTTTTCGACCTTACACCTTTAAAACGGTCATAACTCCCTTAAATTACACTCAAAGATGACTGCAAAAAAAAAAAAAAAAAATGACTGAAAACTGAACGCTAGAGTAGTTTGTTTACCTCAAACTTTAAAATTTGTCAATTTCTTTTTTTTTTTTTTTCAAAAATTTTGATGATTTTTCCCCATGGAAACAAGGTATTTGCCAGAAAGGCTCAAAAGCTTAAAAACTTCTCAATTTCATCAGCTTTTCAACGGTCACCCAATTTTTAGTCTCACTGTGGAATTAGAGGGAGAAAATGGTGTTTCAATGCGAAAAAACGTGAATTTTTTTCAACGAAATTGACGGTTGGACGGGAGGAATCCGCCGCCGCTCCTCCCAAGCACCACGTCAAACCGTCGATTTCGTTGAAAAAAATGCACGTTTTTTCGCATTGAAACACCATTTTCTCCCTCTAATTCCACAGTGAGACTAAAAATTGGGTGACCGTTGAAAAGCTGATGAAATGGGAGCAGTTTTTAAGCTTTTGACCCCTCTGGCAAATACCTTGTTTCAATGAGGAAAAATCATCAACATTTTCACCAAAAACAGAAATTGACTATTTTTCAAATTTGAGGTAAAAAACGTTTGCCAAGTGGGTGTGGCACATAGCTTCCTCGTATCCATAACCCGATTATATAGATGATCAGATGCATAGTTGTTAATCTCAAAACACCAATCTCTAAGTACCTTCCACTACCCTCATAGGGGACCATCTACACGCTAATCTGGACAATCGTAGAAAATTTCATCAAATTCGGATGAAAAATTAAGTGAGTAGATGTATGTGATCGGATCAAAAAAATTACTTAGCCTCGGCTGGGATTCGAACCCGCGACCCCTGGGGGACAGTTGAAGTTACGGCTGTTTCAAGGAATTCACGTTTGCGCATGCGCAGTCGCTTCTATCAGTTCGGGGATGATGATTTTCATAGGGACTATCTACAACCTAATCCACATAATCCCTGAAAATTTCATCGAAATCGGGTGGAAAATGTGGAAGTTATGGCCGTTACAAGGAAATTCACGCATGCGCAGTGGCTACTATCAGTCCGAAGGTGATGATTTTCATAGGGGACCATCTAAATACTAGTATGTAACATCCCTGAAAATTTCATTGAAATCGGATGGAAAATGTAGAAGTTAGGGCCGTTACAAGGAATTCACGTTTGCGCATGCGCAGTCGCTTCTATCACTCCGGGGATGATGATTTTCATAGGGGACCGTCTACACACCTACCCGCACAATCCCTGAAAATTTCATAGAAATCGGACAATAACTTCGTATAGTTATGCGCGTTACAAGGAATTCATCACAGACAGACAGACAGACACGGAACCAAAATTGTTCAGAAAGGTCTAAAACGTGGAAATTTTGATTTTGGAGAACTTTTTTTTTCTTCCTTGAAAAGTGAAAACAAAGCTTCCGCTACCTTGGTATACTCGGAAGCAATACTACTCTAGCGTTCTGGTCAACGGCTCATGTATTGAGAAATTTTACGCTCTTTCCAACGATATCTTATTTTTAATTTTTGAGTCTAAATTAAGGGAGTTATGACCGTTTGAACGGTGTAAGGTCGAAAACACGAAAAAAATCTTTTTATAGCACTTTGTTGCAAATTACCTAGTTGTAGAAACTACTCCCGAAGTTTGGTGGATAACATATGGGACACCTTGTATACAGGGTGTAACGGTTAAGGTCGTACCACCGGCCAGGGTTCGATTCTACAACTAATTTGTGACTTTTTTTGTCTTTGACTTTTTTTTCTTAACCCCCTTAAAATCGGACTTTTTTCACTTTAAGATTTTTTTCGTATTTTCGACCTTACGCCATTAAAACAGCCATAACTCCCTTGTTTTTCAGTCAAAATTCAAATGTAATTATACCGTTGGAAAAAGCGTTAGATTTTCTATCTCTCTAGTGTTAAATGAAACTTTTTAAAGAAGACTAAAATGTTGAAAAATGAGCACAAACAGTAAAATCTCGAAAATCTCGGAAATTTTTCGTTTTTTCAAACGTTTGTAACACTAACTGAAACTGGCGGTTAAGTTCTCACTGTAACCCCAAAAGTTGACCCAAAATCTCAGCTTTCCAACGGTGTGGTCATAAAATTGTTTACAGTGGACTAATGGTGTAAAATCCTCGTTCCCGTGCCAAAAACCGTGGATCTTCCAGTAAAAATCGACGTTTCGCGAAAATCAGCATTTTTACCCTAAAATGAGTTAGGCAGCCATCTTTTCATACTTTGTCTCACTGAGTCAAATGATGACACAAGACTTATCGAAAAAGCAGTCACTGATATCTTGTCCAATTCACTTTTCGAAAATTGTCTTAATTTCTGTTAATTTGTATGTCATTTTTTTATTGCTAGATCGGCCAAGTTAAACGTTACTACCGTTGACAATAAGGTCAAAGGTATGTTTTTAAACATTAAACATGTTTTTAAACAAGCAAGTAATCAATCCACCCTGTTCATAATAACACTAGGTTCCGAACATCAGATTAGTTATCTGATCAGTGATCAGTTCGTGATCTAGTAATAAAAAAATTGGCATACAAATTAACAGAAATTAAGACAATTTTCGAAAAGTGAATCGGACAAGATATCAGTGACTGCTTTTTCGATAAGTCTTGTGTCATCATTTGACTCAGTGAGACAAAAAAAGAAAAGATGGCTGCCTAACTCATTTTAGGGTAAAAATGCTGATTTTCGCGAAGATCTACGGTTTTTGGCACGGGAACGAGGATTTTACACCATTAGTCCACTGTAAACAATTTTATGACCACACCGTTGGAAAGCTGAGATTTTGGGTCAACTTTTGGGGTTACAGTGAGAACTTAACCGCCAGTTTCAGTTAGTGTTACAAACGTTTGAAAAAACGAAAAATTTCCGAGATTTTACTGTTTGTGCTCATTTTTCAACATTTTAGTCTTCTTTAAAAAGTTTCATTTAACACTAGAGAGATAGAAAATCTAACGCTTCTTCCAACGGTATAATTAGATTTGAATTTTGACTGAAAAACAAGAGAGTTATGGCTGTTTTAGGGCCGGGGGTACAATACCCGTTTAAACGTCACTCATCGATTAAACTACTGTTTAAACGGAGAATGCAGTTTAGGGCTGGGGTACAAGTTCCTAAACTACGCTTTTAGTTCCTGATCAGAGCTAAACTCAGACTAAAGTTAAACGGTCGCTGTTGGCCGTTTAAGCTGAGCTTAGTGGGTAATAACGAGAAATATTGTGACCAATGTGGTGAAGTATTTTGGTTGAGGTTGAATTTTATTAAATATATCGTAGTAGCTGCTCAACTAAGTTACATTATTCACTAAACGTTCATTTGAACATTAAAATAGGAAAATATTCCAGCGTTTTATTCAAGTTTCAATGAACTAAAGATAGTTATTTCAAGAACGGAATCAAGAGAGGTAAAGTCACAAAAATTATAAAAAAAGGTACATTTGTGTATTTTTCGGAAAAAATATACAGAATATCTCAAAACATTATTGATTTGTGATAGGTACAGTCATTTAATAAATAGATATCAGTCAGGTCCTTTACTCAGTTACACAATAATTGATACCTACAGAATAATATTGTATTGATAAAATAAAATGGGAAGGTAGGAGGAAACGACCATTAGGAATAGGGCAGCACCCTTCGTAGGAGACGTATCTTCAGTTGTGAAGTAGGTAACTATGAAGAAGACGTGAGAAAGTACCTAAAAGAATGCATCTATAGTATTACGAGCAATTTGAGCTACATGAGTTGCTGTAGGTACCTACTTGCTGGTTTTGTAGGAGTGCTTTTTGGTAATACATTCTATCAGGTATTCTATCGATCGTTATGATTATTTACGTACATCAACCAATATTCGGAAGAAAGTTGCTTGCTAGTGAAAGAAATAGTAGTTATCACTACTCACTTTCACATTATCGTCGGAAGTATTCAGCATGCTTTTAATGATAAGAAATAGGATAAAATTAATATGTCGAAAGTACTCACCAAATCTTCGAAAAACCTGTTCTTGGACGGGAAGACTCTTTCTTGAATAACCGATTTTTGGGTCGATCATGAAAGTTAATACGTTGTTTTCATCGTTGGTTTGTTTTTATATTTTTCGACACTCCTTTCTTTCACCACTAGTGTATTACAATAAATAGAAACGCTAAAATGAAGGTTTTTGAACCGATTGAAGTAAAAGTCGTCCGCACTTTTATTCTAGCAAACTTACATTGAGGTTTTAGGTTATCCTGATTAACGTGAAGTTGATGTTTATTCCAACTTCTGCCTTGAAATTCATCAAAAATTTGCAGTTACGAACATGGAACAGCATGGAACCTTTATAGTTCCATGCCGTTTTGTTCTCTTCCTCTTCGTCTTCGTCGTCTCTGGATTCCTAAACTCCAGTTTCTTAAACCGAGCTGATAAGGGCTTGTACACCCGCCAAACGGGATCTGTAGTTTAAACGGTCTTTCAAAATTAAGCTAAGCTTAGCTATGTCCCCGTTTAAACGATGACTTGTACCCCCGGCCCTTAATGACGTAAGGTCGAAAATACGAAAAAAATCTAAAAAGTGAAAAAAGTCCGATTTTAAGGGGGTTAAGAAAAAAAAGTCAAGAGACAAAAAAAGTCACAAATTAGTTGTAGAATTGAACCCTGGCCGGTGGTACGACCTTAACCGTTACACCCTGTATAGAGCATTTTACCTCGGCTTGTTGCATACAGACTCATTGTATATCGACACCTGAGCGCCCAAAGGGCCAAACTGCTTTTTCTTGTTCAAAGGGCCAAACTGAAATCGGTTTCAAGGTCAGAAGTCTGAAGGGCCAAACTGGAATTTAAACGAAAAGTGATTAGGGCCAAACTGCATCCATCTACGTGATTCATAGGGCCAAACTGCTGATCTTACCAACTAAAACGCAGCCACAAACTACCCTGATTGCTATTTGCGTGTCAGAGACAAATATAATGGCACAGAACCACAACAACTGACTAGAAAATCGATCTCTGACCCTTTATTATGTTCACGTCCACTACCTACCAACTTGTTCCATCCTGTGTTTTTGTTATATTATATTCAATAATGAACCTTTGGAATCGACCAAGAAACAATTTTTTTAACCCCTCCCCCCCTCAAAATTTGTTGGTTGACGTTTCAAGGTACGTAGAATCCAAAAATCGAATAAAAATTTGGTCGTCCGTCCGCCGTACGCGGCACTTTCCCCACATAGCATTGACCGATTTTGATGAAATTTGGTATGTAGGCTCCATTTGGGGTCTAGTTGTGCCCCGAAGATTTTGGTTGATGTCGGTCACTTCTAAGGGTCGGTTTATCAGTCACCAAAGTTAACGGGGGTTTACGTATCCCCCTGTTAACTTTAACGGTGGTATAACTTATGGATACTATAAAGGTGCCGTTTATCAGTGCGAAATTTACACCCGGGTAACTATTAACTGGCTGGCAAAATTAACTGTCTGTTAGGCCGAATAATCGATTATGCATGGAAGAAATACTTCTTCCATGTAATAAAATCGAGCTTCCTCCACATGAAAAAATCGTTTTCGCAGTGTGTTTTGCATCAGAAAAAAGAATAAATTAGAAGAGGATGAAGCAATATGCTTTGTTTTGGTCTTTTCTTTTCTAGATCTCGGTACTTATTTCTTTCTTGGTACGGCAGTAACTATTGTTCTTTGTTGAAAATTGTCTGTTCATGACAAGATCCCCGTCCACCGAGCCTTTATGTCAAGAATTTTCAAATTTGCAGACGAAATAGTTTGTACGTTAATAAAGAAGTAGGTACCCTTTTCTATTTCGAAAATTTTCGGCGTGTGACCCTCCTGGCGAATGAATTTTTACATGCGTGCAGTCCATAGCACCTACAGCTCCAGGAAACCTGGCTTTTTTGTTTTTTAAATAAAATTCCATCCGAGATTGAAATAATACCTACTTCCTTGGTTGCTGGTAGGTATTCTGATAAATTGGGCGGATAGCCTGGCAGTTCCCAGGGACACCTGCTTGACAATTTTACAGGCAGAGCTTTTACTGACGCCACTAAAGTCGCCGACAGACACCAACATGGTTTTTTATACTTTTATCCAATCAAAATCTCATCAAAAAATCGCAATCGTCCCACTTCTCCAAATGGTCAATCCGTGATCAAACTATGTTGCCGCCTTTCTTCCTTCCGCCTTCTTCCCCACTGCAGGAATTCGACCAAAAACACACATCTTCGTCGCTGCTGTCTGAAAAAGAGCCCCACACATCCATTTTCGATTGTAGCATAATTGACTAACAATCAACAACGCAATTTGCAAAAACGAACGTTCTGGGAGACAAAAACACGAGAAGTGAATTCTCTTTGAGGTTAAAAAGCCTTGCATAAATCGAGTTACCCCCCCCCCCCCCCCCCCCCGTAACTTTTTATCCGGTCCTCGGACGACCAGTTAACTTTAAACTACGGATAACGGCTATCTGGGGACTGATAAACGCGAGCGATTGAGTTACCCGATGACCGTCGGATAAATCTGCTTTACCGGGTGGTAAAAAGTGACTGATAAACCGGCCCTAAGGGTTGAAAAATAACGGTTGGAATTTTGAAAACGCCGTAACTCAAAATATTCTGATGTGAAGGTATTGTTTTTCCATCAGTTTTTGCGTTCGAGTCTACCAAGGTAGGGGAAGCTTTGTTTTCACTTTTCAAGTTTTAAAAAAATGTTCTCCAGAAACAAAGTTTCCACTCGTTTCAGACCTTTCTGAACAATTTTGGTTCCGTGTCTGTCTGTTTGCCCGTGTGTCTGTCATGAAATCCTTGCGCACCCATAACTTCTACATTTTTCATCCGATTTCAATGAAAATTTCAGGGATTGTACGGAATAGCGTGTAGATGGTCCCCTATAAAAATCATCGCCCACAGACTAATAGTTGCTACTGCGCATGTGCAAACGTGTATTTCTTTGTACCAGCCATAACTTTCACATGTTCAAAGCAAACGTGAAATATTTGTAACTGTCATAACTTCTACTTTTTCATCCAATTTCGGCGAAATTTCTCAGGATTGTTCAAATTGGAGTGTAGATAGTCCTCTATGAAGGTAGTGCAAGGTACTTAGAGATCGATGTTTTTTGAGACTAGTACTATGTATCGGATCAACTAAGGTGCGTCGGGGTAAGTGCGGAAATGGGGTAAGTGGGGAGTATGCCTTTCACAAGCAAACATAAGGGCTGACACGAATGTCCTTTTTGGGTGTTGTAGAGAACTACGTTAAGTTTCACAAAACACCACTAGAGTGTGCTCATATCGGTTGTAACCTTCACGGTGAGGTTACGAAGTACTACATGTGTTTTCATCTGTGAGGTAGAGGTGATCAACTATTTTTCAACCCGAGTTCAACCTGCCTCTACTTGGGTATTGCTAATGACTGACAATTTAATTATACACTTTAAATGTTGCAGTTTCATTGCACGTATGACATTTTGTTCTAACTTTGGTTATTTTGAAAATAAGACCTCCTCTGCACTTTCCCCGTTTTTTCCTCCTAGGGGGGGAAGTGCAGAGTAAGAAACATGGGCAAGTGTGGAGTTCCGCACTTCCCCCTAAATGGATGAACAAAGGAAGTATGGAGCGTACACTCAAGCATAATACTATGTATTTTTCATCTTGTTGTGAACTTGGGCACTTTTAATGTAACTGGGAACTTTTTTATTCGCTCCAGTAAAGAGGGAGAACGAAAGATGACGTCCTGAGTTGGGGTGGAGATGGTTTCCTATGAAAATCATGCACCACCCCCCCCCCCCCCAATTGAAAGGTTAGGGCAAGGTACTTAGAGATTGTTGTTTTGAGATTAACTACTATGCATCGGATCATCTATACAATCGGTTTATGGATACAAGAAAGCTATGTGCCACACCCACTTTGCAGACTTTTTTCATTTCGAAGTTTTATGCAAACTTTTGCAATGTTAAGATAACCATTTGTAGTATAAGACTGTAAAAAAACGTTCTTTTTCGTAAGACTGATGACTTACAGTGATTTAAACAATTTTTTATGAAGATTCAAAAGTTTGAATTTTGCAAGATTTTTAAGTGTTTCTCTATACCACGTTTTTAACTTTTCAAAACTGTGTAACTTCACCAATTTCTGTCCGATTTTAATTTTGCAAAAAGCAAAATAATGCCTGAAACGAGCTCGTCCACACACTTCCCCCTTCGCATTTGTAACTCCAACGACGTGAGAAATGAAGGGATGCTCTGCACTTACCCCATTTAGGCGGGGTAAGTGAGGAGTACGGACAAAAATTATAGTATTGCTCGAGAAACCCACTATAACTTAAAAAACCTTAAGGGGACCAACAAGTCGATTCCGCGCCGCGGGCAGCTTTTTATTTTTTTTGCAATATTTTCGCCAAGAGTCGCCCGATTTTTATGAAATTTTCAGAGATTGGTCCTCTAATAATCGTGGTAGATTGGTGAAAATTTGAAATCAATCGGGTTTACCAGAACGAAGTTGTAGCCCCGATTATAATGATCTGCAAACTCCATTTTTTCATCAAAATGTTCCTTTTTCTCTTGAACCACTCAAGCTACAGGTCTGAAACTTTTACAGCATACTCAGTAGGTACAGTGTGCAAGATATGGCAAGCAACTTCCTTCAAAACTCCCTAGAAAAAAAATTACAAGAATTTTCAATTATAACACATATTTTGAAAAACGAGCCTTTCTGGTGAACTTTCATGATTTAATATCGCAGAATGTCTTGCAGTATTTGTAGATCACAACTATGATAACATGGTCTGAAAATTTGGTTGCATTCGGACGAGTAGTTTCCTGGAAAAAGGAACATGAGTGCTCAAAAATGAGATTTTACAGGAGAGCGGTTTGAATCGAAAAAACGCGGCAGTCAGATCGCGGCAGTCAGATTCTGGCAATTGGATTGGCCGTTTCTCAGCCAATAAAACTGCATTCTCATTCTCGATAGTAAGAACCGATATATCGAACCAGAAACATCGACTGGCCACCTCAAATCTTCGGAAATAATAACAAAGAACAAGCTAACCTTTTCTCGTCGCGCTCTGGGGCTAACATATTGCTTGAGGCCATCTGACGCGCTAGGTTCCAAGCACTATTTGAAACACTTCTAGTCATCATATTTGGATAATTTTTTTTTTGAAATCTTAAGAATCAAGTATATTATTGAAAAACAGGAAAAAAAAATGTTGACCCTCCCGACCAAAAATCGACTTGTTGGTCCCCTTAAAATAACTACAAAAATGGTAAGAGGATAGTCCGAGGTGTGTAATGAAAGAAGAAAATCTAATCTAGCTTTAAAAATGAGTTTCTCAGGATCTACCAAAGTTGAACTATGCAAATTCTACTCTGCACTTCCCCCGACGCACCTTATACCTACAATGGGGAATTTGCCTCAATTTTAGATTCTGGAATTTCAAGGCAAATCCTATTATAGGGCCCTAGAATAACGTTTAACACTAGGAATAACCAACGGAAAAAAATTACCGTAGGAGAAAATGACTAAACAAGTGAACCTCTGTTACAAAACACCGCGAAAATCGAGGAGTACTGTTGACGTCATACGAAAAAAAAAAAAAAAAAAAAAAAAAAACGACGCGAAAGCAACGACAACAGACAGAGTTCTAGCACGCCACACAAAACGATCCAGTGAAATGGCTACTCGAATAATGTGATTCAAATCTTGAAACTAAATAAGAGAAGATGAAGAATAATAATGCTTGATAAACTAGTAGATAGATTCGTATTGTAAAAAAGTGAGTAATACTGTTTCTTTTGGTCAATTTTGTGTCTGGGTTCTTCCTGCCAGATCGTGGCGCACTCTTGTGCGCACTACTCGGAAGGTAAAAGTTCGTGTATGTGCCGCTTCTGTGGTAAGCGCCACAGAACCTCCTTTGAAGTCAGATTGGTAGAATATCCGTCACGTTTCAAACATGGCTGCCTCTTACACATTGCCACCACATTTAAAATTTCCATCTTCCTTAAATTCTCTAAATTTTTTGGATGCGTTTTCGAGCAGCTCACTATGGTTTTATTCCATAAAAATAAACCCTCATTCGAAAAAAAAAATAAAAAAATGTGAGGCAAATTCCCCATTGGGTTATGGATACGAGGAAGCTATGTGCCTCACTCACTTGGCAGGCGTTTCTTTTGATTGTCTTTAGTACAATCTATTCTCCCTCCACTCGTTCTTTTTCGAATGTGGTTTTGGAAAAGGTGATTTCAAACGATGGCTAGAACTCGAAGGGGGAAGCAAGGGAAAGTGTTCTCAACCAGATCACAGCTCATGGTTTTTCGGGCCCTACAACAACTGAGAGAGGTATAATATACCATTATACCTCATTATATTATAATGATGATTCGAATAGTTTCGATTAAATTGACTAGAATATTTTTTATGACTTATGGCTCTTGAATCAGTAAGATTTGGCAGAATCGAGTTCGTTCTTTCAAGTCCTGATGTTTGCTTAGGTACAGACGATTCAGTTAATCAACTAAATCAATCAAATTGCATTGAATCAATTGAGTTGAAGTCTGAACACCAGAAAGATAGGTAACTTGTCAAGTGTAATGATAATTTTCTTGCCGTCCAATTGTGTCAATGTGACCACTCCTGCTTTTTCCTTCAGTTTGTGTACCAAAGGGGCGATTCCTCACCAGTACCACGCAGAATACTTCCAGATGAAGAATAAGCTCAACATACGTGATGAGCTCATTGAGACAAATGAAGAGGACAATGCTGAATAGACGACGATAAAATCAATGATTTTTAGATTTGTTTCAAATGCTATGGTGTTCATTTACTATTGGAATAATTAAAATTTCGTTATCCGTGTTTCAGAAATTACTTAATTTCTGTGTTTTGGTAATAGAATGGCACTATTCAACCATACCTACGTGAGTTAAAATCGGGGTTTCAAAGAAAGACGAAAACATAAGTGATTGGACAGGTACAAAATACCCAGAGTTGTAAAAATGGGCAGTTAATTATAATAATTTATTAACGTTTAATTTCAACTGATGTATTAATTGAAGAAGAAATTGCAGATTGACCAGAGCAATTTCCAGTTGAAGGAAAGTCGCAAACCTTAGGGCCAAACTGGCAGTTTGGCCCCTTGTCGCTCACAGATCTCAAGGTCAAATTATGCCCATAGGGCCAAACTGGACCTCTTCCCAGTTTATCTTTTTTTCTTAATATTACAAATTGCGGATGATTCAAAAAACGGTTTGGAATTCAATCTTACGTAGATTTTGGACCAATTACAAAAAAAACCTAGTTGACTTCATGTACAGGGTGGTTCACGGGAACATCCTCAAAATCAAATAGTCACAGAAATGAAAGTTTCAGTCGTACAACCATTTTATTTAAATTTTTCTGTAGGGAAATACATGCAATTTCATGTCTTGATAATAACGTTCGTCAAATGTTGTCCATCTTGCTCGTAGCAGGAAGCAAGTCGATTCAAGAAGTTTTGGTGGACGCGCTCCAGTAATGCTTCGTCAATGGACGCCACTTCCCTTCTGATGGCTGGTCGTTCATGCAAAGTCTGAGGATTGTGATCTGAATAACACCGGCAATTTTGCTTGTTAACGAAGCCGTTGAGGTGAAAGTGCGCTTCATCACTCATCAACAAGACCAAATCGTCATTGACTTCGAACCGTGAGAGTATCTCCAAAGCAAATGCTGAACGCTGCTGGAAATTTCCAGGTTTTAATTGTTGCACAACTGCCAGCTTATAGGAATGGAAATGCAACAGAAGCGCGATTGATGTGCAAGGCCTGAGCCGTGTTGGCGTGCTGAATGACCTGGGCTCTGGAGTCCACCTCCACCTGGAAATTTCCAACAGCGTTCATCATTTGCTTTGGTATACGATTTGGTGTTGCTGATGAGTGATGAAGCGCACTTTCACCTCAACGGCTTCGTTGACAAGCAAAATTGCCGGTATTATTCAGATCACAATCCTCAGACTTTGCATGAACGACCAGCCATCAGAAGGGAAGTGGCGTCCATTGACGAAGCATTACTGGAGCGCGTCCACCAAAACTTCTTGAATTGACTTGCTTCCTGCTACGAGCAAGATGGACAACATTTGACGAACGTTATTATCAAGACATGAAATTGCATGTATTTCCCTACAGAAAAATTTAAATAAAATGGTTGTACGACTGAAACTTTCATTTCTGTGACTATTTGATTTTGAGGACGTTCCCGTGAACCACCCTGTACACTGGCCTCGCTACAATCGTTCGCGTTTTAGAAATAGTAGTTCCGAAAGCAGTTTGGCCCTTTGGGCGCAGAGGTGTCGATATTGTTTCTCCTAACAAGTTCCTTTTCTTCCCGCAGGAGGTCGCGCTCGAGGTCTCGCTCCAGATCCCGACGATCCCGTGACAGGTCACGCTCCCGCGACCGAAGACGTGACCGCTGAACTCCACGCGTCATCGTTTCCCCTCTCCCCCACATTTAAATCAATTTTTATTCTATTTCACTTTGTAAAAACGATTAGCCAAACAAAAATACGTCGAGGGACCTTGTTCTCAAAAAACACTTTTTATTACTCCTTCGGCTCTGACATACCAACCCTTTTTATTTATTTTTGACCTCGTTGTTGTGGTGAAATGTTTGAATTTTACTTGTTTGAAGAATATTTTTCATTTAATGTTGTATTAAAACAATAATTAAAAGTACATTGTATCTCTATTGACAATTTAATTTCTGATTTCTCTCCCTCTTTTCGAGTAATCCTACTCAAGTACGTAACCCTTAAGATCTGGGGACTCAACCTGGCAAGGGGACACCTGTGGTATCATACTGGCGATTTTTCAAAATATTGAAACCAGCTCGCGGGCAAATCTGACGTTAATTCGAGGGAAATTTCAACAACAATTTCAATAACAATGTTTGGCTGGAAAAATTATTTACGAAGTGAAAACGCTCGTCACCTTGAGAAATTAGAGGATGATCGACGACCACCAAAAGCTCAAGAAGTCTTTTTTTCATGTAAAATGTGTGCAATGTTGCGAATATATTTCTGATTCCTGGTTTTTAACAGTCGAACTTCCAAATTATACAAAAATCAATGAATTAATATAATTAGTTTTTGGAAGGCGCCACCGTGCCTGATGTTATTTCATCCTATTGATCTTTCATTACAAGCTTCCACACCTTTTTCTCCCATGATTAGTGACGATTCGATATTTATTGATATCGATATTTTGTTTCGATATTTTTCTTGCGATAATATCGAAAGGAAAATATTGATATCGAAAGAAAAAAATTATCGGTTGTGATGGTTATATTCTTTCCCACTGTAATATATCAATTTCTCCTAATCGATAAATTTATGCCAAAACATATTCGATATCAGTGAAATCAGTATTTTTCTTTCGATATTCTATTGAAACCTACCACTGATATTGATTAAAAAAAAAGATGCAAAAACATCGAAAAAAGATGCAAAAGGTGACAATGTCATCGATATTTTCTTTAAAAAAAGATGCATAAACATATTCGATATCAGTGAAATCATATTTTTCTTTCGATATTCTATCGATATCACTGATGAAAAAAAATTCAGTGACAATGTCACACCAATATTTTTGTTGCGATATTCTATCGATATTAGTGATACCGATATTTTTCTTCCGATATTATTTCGATGTTAAATATCGAATCGTCACTACCCATGATTATTGCCCCTTCTTCTCTTCCTCTTTGTTCCAAAAAAGAAAAAGTGGCATTGCAGTAAATTACTCACATTATATTCAACATTTTCTTGTATTGAAACAAAGAGGAAGAGAAGAAGGGGTAATAATCATGGGACATGAAGGTGAGCTTGTGATACATGTTTTCCATATTATGGATCTTGTGGTAGGTACCTAGTTGCCGTATCGACCCCGAGCACAGTGGCTTTTTGTCCTTAAAAGACTTTGCCCCTAGGAGTGGATGTCCAGCAAAAGTTGACCGATCTGGGTTCGTTTGATCCATGTACAAAATTCAATGATATTTTAAATTCTCAGGTCAGTCGATCTTCTCCTACCAAGGTATTACCTACCTGATGTTAACCCTTAATATCCTAAGGTATCTTTCTGGAAGTCCGATTTTTATCTGCAACAGTTCATCCATTTTTGAACCAATACTGATAGCCGTTGGCTATCCTGATACTCCAACTATGGAGTAAGAAAATTTGTGTAAAAAAACGTAATAACATTTTAATTAAAAGAGTTGTCAAACTGTAATAGGACCTTTGAGGTACTTTCTACCACTATTTCTTACCTTTGTAAGCTTTTTCGGTTTCGAAATATAGACTTGACTGAGCCTAAATGCAAATGCTCTGAGGGAGACTATGGTAGCGCAATTCAAAACCGTGAAACTAACAAAATGATACTAAGAGAATCACTGATACTCCCAGTACCTTAGACACCTTGGATGATGGGAACAAGAAATGTACACAACACAGGTTACAAGTTGCTGTTCAAAAAGTATATTATCGAAATAAATGAAATTGTCTACAAAGAATATGCGTATCAATAGTACCTGACTTACAGTACTTCAAAATATAGATATATATAAGAAAATAAAACGTATCACGGGGGTAATTAGGAAATGGTACGCAACGCGTACTGACTGAAATAATATCACACAATTCAAGACTAAGTGTGGGCTATGAAATATATGCAAAAGGTAAGTTGTACCAAAACGAGTACCGAAATACGTATTATAAGTTATATGCAAAAGACAGGCGTACCGAAAATATGTACCCTTCGAAATGACTATCACACAAGGTATACGATGAAAGAAAAGCGTATCGTTACGTGTATCAAAATTATTATACGAGTTATTACGATGTACCAAAGGTACCAAAATATGAATGATTATAAATGCTGATGGCGTACTGTTATTCGTACCGAAAGTGTTGCACAATTACTGAATTTACAATAGGTTGCATATGTACCTAACCAAAGTTGCGTTTGTACCGATTAATAATCTTATTCAAGAACAATATATAGAATCTGGAATGTAGCGAGTTAACTGGCACGTAGCAAAACAATTGGAAGTAATATGAGCTGGGGATTACCGTACTACAGAGATTCTGGAGTCGTCTCAAGGGTGTGGCACGGGGTGTACCAATCGTGAAGGCGCCTGATCCAGTAGTAGAGGTGTCCAAAGAGAGTTCGACAAGCCCGAAGGTAGTTGTCGGCAGGATACGAAGAAAAAGGGGGTGAGCGTACCACGGTGACTTTAGGTACGTTCAAGATGTGAAAACTGTTACAAACGCTACACCAGTCTTTGGCAAAAAGACGACGGCCCTGGTGTGCACAACTGCTCCGGTCAAACGTAGAAAGCTGACTGACGGTGGGGGAGCTCGGTCGAGGGTGGCTGGTCGCTGCTGGGGTGGGAAGGCCGACGACGCCCGACGTTTACCGAGGAGCTCCGAAGAATCATTGCCCCTCCTCGGGCGGCTCTGACGTAGAGGTCCGGCTGGCTTGACTCGCCCGTCGTGACGTCATCCGCTCCACCGCCCCATCCCCCGACTTACACTCCTCCCCCTCCTGGAAGCCGCCGTCCCCGGCGGGCAAATCATTGTCCTCCGTCCTGGGGATCTCCAGTGGTTTGTGAGGTTTTAGTCTCAGCATTGCCGCCTCGTATCGTCGACGTCTGCAATGCTGGCAACCCAAGACCGGTACGGGGTGTGGCTCCAGACAGGCTGTATTGAGGGTTCCTTCTCGGTGGCGTTTGATGAGTCGGGTCCAAAATTGTTTGCAGGACAAGCATCGGAAAGCAGTCAGTCTCTTCACCTTCACTCCACAGACAGGGCAGGTCACCAGTTTAATTGTGAGTGGCGAGACGGTTTGGTCCTCCGTCAGTATGACTTCTGGGGTGAGTGACGAGGTCAATGGTGTTTGGCTTCCCTCTGGCATGTCATCCTCAGGGTTCTCCAAGTCGTCATCCGAATCGTCGTCATCGCTGAAAATGGTATGTCGCGGCTTCTTCCTGACAGACGTTACGGTTTTGGAGGGTCCCTCGTCGCTGTCATCCAATCTGGTTAGCTTGACGCAGGGCTGGAGTGCTTCGAGTTTTTCCATAAGTTGGCGCTTTTCTCTAGTGAGCTTCGTTACTTCGTCGTGAGCTGTTCTCTTTGCTGCTCTTTCTAACTCCAGTTGCTGCTCCAACCCCTGATATGCTGCGCGTAGGTGCTTCCAGGCTGGTAGTAAAGCTGCGATACGGGTCACGTGTGTCATACCACTCTGCAACGCACTGTGGATAGCGTAGGTGTTATGGGTCTGCGATGCGGTGTCAATCATGAAGGCGGCCGCCTCGATCATTCGTAAGGCCTCCCTTTCCTGGGCCTGGTTCAAGTCTACCTGGCATTCCTTCTGCTTGAACATCTCTTGAGATTGTGCTTTGTAGGTTTCTCGAATCTGTTTGACGACACTGTGTTCATCGGTGGGTGGTCCCTCCACGTCGCCTGTCTCAATTTGTTGCATGGCCATGGTTATGGCTGTGACTCCGTGCTGTAACAGAAGAATCTCTTTTAGTACTCATACGACAACTCCATGAACACAATACTACCAACAGTTAAACCACGTTTCCAGATTCGCTACATTCAGGTAAGTGGGGTTTACAATGTTCAAAGGGCAAGGGGTTAACTAAAATTCTACAATGAAGGTAAGTATCGGTTAAATCTACGCATACTATTTTGTTTTACTTTCAGATATTTTTTCTCTTTCCAGCTTTTTTTTTTTTTTTTTTTTTTTTTTACATTGTCCTATTTATGTTACAGTTGCGTACCGGTGGTACGCGTACCTTATTCACTACATCACCGATCCGTGCTACGGCTTCCTCCAGTTCCCTCAACTCGTCGTCAGCAGCAGACAACTCGTCTTCCAGTACTCCGACTCCTGACAGGTAACCTTTCCGATGTAACGTGCGGTAGTCCTTAGTACTTCGTGGTCGCAAGTTGTAGGGTGTAGAAGTAGTTGGTGTGTCGGTAGTCGGTACGCGGGTGGATGGTATGCTATCCGCTGGCGTGCTGTCTCCAAGCACCGGTACCGCTGTCTCAATTTTGGGTGTTACGGGTGGCGGAGTGTGTGGTTCGACCCGTATCTCCTCGTCCTCCATGAGCACCTCCCACTCATGCTCCTTTTCTGGGTTTAAGTTTTCGTGTCGTATTGGTGTAATAGGCCTCGGCTGTACAACAGTTCCGAACGGCACGTCCGTTAGTGCACCATCCGGTACGCCATTTTCCGCTGCTGGTTTCAAGCGGTTCAGGTGTACCACCTGGGTACGTTTTTGCAGTACGTCTGTGATTCGGTACGTTACCGGTGATGACGTTTCTAGTACCGTCCATGGTCCGGTCCACGGGCTCCAAAATTTCTTACACACGTCTTTGGGTGGTTGCATCGTTTTGAGATAGACGCGATCTCCAACTTCAAACGATCGAGGTGTCCTCCGGCGATTGATACGTTCCGCTTGCGTCATCCATGCCTTGTCCAAACTCTTTTTCGCGATCTGGCGTATCCTTTCGATGGAACGGAGAGGGTCTATTGGATCGACCGGGCAAGTTTGTCGCCATTCAATGGTATTAGGCATCCTCAGCTCGCGACCAAACGTCAACATATTCGGTGAGTAGCCCGTACTTTTATGGGGCGTTGCACGATATGCAGCGAGTGCGATCGGTATAGCCTTTTCCCACCTCTTAGTCTCTCGTACCAGTTTCGCAACAATATTGGCGATGGTGCGATGAAATCGCTCGCAAACTCCGTTGGCTTGTGGGTGGTACGCTGTCGTTTGAATTTTTACCACTCCCCATCGTCGACATAGCGTTTGGATCGTTTGTGACGTGAACGCAGTTCCTCTGTCCGTTACCAGCCGTTTTGGTACTCCATGCGTCGGAATGTACCGGTTTGCAAGACACTCTGCGACAGTTTCAGCTGTCGTGTCGCCGACCACATACGCCTCCGCGTATTTTGAAAAATGATCCACCACCGTGAGAAGATACTTTTGTCCCGACGGAGTCGGTAGAGGACCAACAAAATCCATTCCCACGATCTCCCCCGGAGAACTGGGAATCAAAGGGCGCTGAATGGGGGCCTCCGAACGCTGTGGGTTGTTTCGCCGTTGACAAATTTCACATGCCGCGATGTATTCCTTTATGGTACGGGACATTTTGGGCCAGTACCCCGCTTTGCGAACTATTTTTTCTGTTACGTCCGCCCCCGGGTGGCCTGCCCAACTGGAACCATGACAGTTTTTTATTATCCATTCGCGCATGGTGCTCGGGATCAAGGGGACAACGTGCTCCTCCCCCTCGGTCACAACGGTAGTTTCCCACAGGTTCGTCCGCCTTACCAAGCCCGCAGCTCCTTTTTTCACCTATCCCTGGACCCAAGGATCAATTTCTTGCGCAGCAGCCAGTAGTCGTCCGGGGATATCCAATTCTATTGCAGCTACTCCATTTCGACTCAATCCGTCAGCGTGGCCCATCTGACTGCCGGGTCGGTACGCCGGTACAAAATCGTATTCGGCGAGCCGCAACGTCCATCTCCCGATTCGCGACGTGGGGTCTCGCAACCTCATAGCGGCGGTTAGCGCCATATGGTCGGTTTCCAGCTGGAATTGTTTTCCCAACAAATATTCTTGGAAGTGGCGGGTTGCCCACACCACAGCCAACAACTCCCTTTCGGTCGTTGAATATCGAGTTTCAGCGGGGTTAAGTTTCCTACTGGCATACGCCACAGGTCGCTCCTGGTCTCCAACGCGCTGAGACAACACCGCGCCAATAGCTGTTTGCGAAGCGTCGGTCGCGAGGACAAAAGGTTTGTCCAAATTCGGGTGTGCCAAAATCGGGTCAGTGGTCAACGCTTTCTTCAAAGTCTCGAAGGCAATTTTGTGTTCCTGTTCCCAAACGAAGGTTACGTTTTTCTTGAGTAGCGACGTAAGTGGCGCGGCGATACCCGAATAGTTCTTGATAAACCGTCGGTAATAGCCGGCCATCCCCAAAAACGTTTGTAGCTGCTTTGCATCGGTAGGAGTTGGGAAGCGTTCTACTGCGGTGGTTTTTTCGGGTTCCGTTCTGATGCCATCCCTCGTGATTCGGTGTCCCAAATATCGAATTTCGGCCTTGAGAAATTCACACTTTTCATGGTTGGCCCGCAACCCGACATCCCGTAGTCTACTTAGGATTTTCACCAGACTATCAAAGTGGGCTTCTAGTGTGGGAGAAAACACCACAATGTCGTCCAAGTAGACCAGGCAATGGGTTCCAATTAGCCCGTCGAGTGCGTCGTTCATCGTTCGTTGAAAAGTTGCCGGAGCGTTCCGAAGTCCGAACGCCATCCGTTGGTACTCGAAGTGGCGCCCCAACGCCGAAAACGCTGTCTTCTCGATGGAGTCCGCGTGAATAGGTAGTTGGTGGTATCCAGCCACCAAGTCAATCTTACTGAACCATGCACATTGGCCCAGTGCAGCCACCGTACTCTGCAAATTTGGCATCGGGTATGCATCAGGTTTAGTTACTTTATTAAGGCCTCTATAATCCGTGCAAAATCTCCATTTTTGTGGTTCACCGGCCGGAGTCTTTTTCTTCACGAGAACAACAGGTGCGTTCCAGGGACTACTGGAGGGTCGAATCACACCGTCCGACAGCATGCTCATGAGTTGCTCTTCAACTTCTTCCTTCAGCGCGTGAGGTATGGGATACGGTCGCACGTTAACAGGTTCTTGATCTCCCGTATCGATCCGGTGTGCTACCTCTAATCGACATCCTTCCCTGCTGGGTTTCTGGAAGACCTGATGATATTCTACTAGAATATCTCGCAACTGATTAGCTTCTTTCTCCGGCACATCCATGCATTTTCGTCGTAATTGTTCGATAATTTCTTGTTCCGTCGCGGTCCATCTTTCGGTGGGGGTGAGTTCCCGCTCATCTTCGTCCGATGGATCCGGTTCGCTTGTCGAGGGTTCCGCTACTCTTGGAATTTCCTGGGGAATATTTGGTACTTCGTCTTTTGGGCGTACCTCCGTACCGAAATTTCCGAGTACCACCGTACCTTGTTCAGTGAGTACCTCCGTATCGGGTAGGTCGAGTACCACCGTACCTTGTTCAGGGAGTACCTCCGTATCGGGTGTGTCAAGTACCACCGTACCGGAGAGGTCGGGTACTAACTACTCTTGTTGCTTGTACCCCTGCCACGGGTACCGATTCCTGCTCGTCGTTCCTCAGTAGGGTTACTTCGTGACGGTCTGCTCGTATGACCATGGGTACCTTCTTCATGATGTCCATTCCCAGTAAGTCCAATCCGGCTCCCTCCCGTTCAAATATAAGAAACGTGTGATCAAAAGTTATGCCCCGCAAGTTCACTCGTACCGTTTGTTCACCACGGAATTTTAGTGGGTATCCGTCCGCCCCCCATGCAGTAGCATTCGTTGGTAGAATAGGAGTACCGCGTACCGGAACTGTTAATACCGATACCGCAGCGCCCGTATCTAGGATCAACGAGCGAGACTCGTTGTTCAACGTAGCGTTGATGCGTAGCGTTCGGTTGAGGGGTCTTTCAATGATGGTGATATGTCCCACCTCACGTGATACTGGTACCAATTCGTTGTTGGAGTTTGTGAACTTCTCATTCGTACCTTGCGGGTGCGATACAGGTGTGAGCAGCTTCTTTTTATGGCAGTCCCGTTCAAGGTGTTCACGGACTCCACAATAATCACAGAAAATGGTCTTCTGAGGGTTACTCGGGCAGTCGACCGGGAAGTGTTGCGTATCTGCGCAAAACATGCATGGGTATCTGGGTACCGGGCGGTTGGTAATTTTCGGTGCTGGCGCCGCGACGTTCGTACCATTCGTACCGCGTGAAGTGCATCGAGCCGCGAAGTGTCCGAATGCGCCGCAGGCGTAGCATTTTCGGTCTCCGGGTTGTACCGCAGACAAGTCCCATCGTACCTCCACTTCGTCGTGTTCCCCTAGCGTCTCCTCTATTTCTTCTGCGCGCTTGAGAGCTGCTTCAATAGTTGCAGGTTCAGTACTCAGAAGGTGCGAGCTCAATTCCTTTCCAACTCCTCGGATGAAAGCTTTGAGTACCTTTCGGCGTACCCATTGTACCTTTTGAGCCGCATTTAACTCAGCGCCTTCTTCCTGTACCGCTACCTGTGCTAACTGTCGGATTTTTTCTGCGAATTGTCGCAACGTCTCATTTGGTTGTCTTTTCACGGTCCAAAGTGAAGCGGCGGCTTTCCCGGGGTTACCCCGTTCGTACCACTGTACCATAGCCTGCTTCATGTAAAGGTATGGGTTCTCTCCTACGTACGAACCCATATTGTCAATCATGAACTGCTTAGCCGTACCTCTCATTTTCGAGCGTAGCAGTCGTAGTCGTTTCTGTTGGTCGAGGGTACCTGCGACGTCTTCAAATAATCGGAAATATGAGGATACCGATATCGCTCCCGCCTCATCGGGATCCCAGGGGTCCAACTCCAAGAACATTGACCTCGGAATGTCGAGATTATTCCCCCCCCGCTGGTCCTTTTCCACGTGCAGGTCATTGAAGGTCTTCAACAGGGTCCCTAACTGCGAAAACATCTCGGCCGTCGAGTCCCTTTCCGATCCCGCGGTCGCCATTGTGTTGGATGAGGAAAATCCGCACCGGCCTAATCCCTTGTTTCGTACCTGCGTCGGTAGGTTGACGAACCCAACGACCCCACCTGTACAATCCGTGTGAAAATTCTTGTGGAATGCGTACCGTTTGTACACACCCTCTCAAAATCTTTGCAATACGTGCACCCTTCCTGTTACCAATCACCAAGTGTCTTTTTCCTGGGTTCTGTGTGGCGTACCTACACAAGATCCTAACCGCTGCCACCAATTTTGTAAGCTTTTTCGGTTTCGAAATATAGACTTGACTGAGCCTAAATGCAAATGCTCTGAGGGAGACTATGGTAGCGCAATTCAAAACCGTGAAACTAACAAAATGATACTAAGAGAATCACTGATACTCCCAGTACCTTAGACACCTTGGATGATGGGAACAAGAAATGTACACAACACAGGTTACAAGTTGCTGTTCAAAAAGTATATTATCGAAATAAATGAAATTGTCTACAAAGAATATGCGTATCAATAGTACCTGACTTACAGTACTTCAAAATATAGATATATATAAGAAAATAAAACGTATCACGGGGGTAATTAGGAAATGGTACGCAACGCGTACTGACTGAAATAATATCACACAATTCAAGACTAAGTGTGGGCTATGAAATATATGCAAAAGGTAAGTTGTACCAAAACGAGTACCGAAATACGTATTATAAGTTATATGCAAAAGACAGGCGTACCGAAAATATGTACCCTTCGAAATGACTATCACACAAGGTATACGATGAAAGAAAAGCGTATCGTTACGTGTATCAAAATTATTATACGAGTTATTACGATGTACCAAAGGTACCAAAATATGAATGATTATAAATGCTGATGGCGTACTGTTATTCGTACCGAAAGTGTTGCACAATTACTGAATTTACAATAGGTTGCATATGTACCTAACCAAAGTTGCGTTTGTACCGATTAATAATCTTATTCAAGAACAATATATAGAATCTGGAATGTAGCGAGTTAACTGGCACGTAGCAAAACAATTGGAAGTAATATGAGCTGGGGATTACCGTACTACAGAGATTCTGGAGTCGTCTCAAGGGTGTGGCACGGGGTGTACCAATCGTGAAGGCGCCTGATCCAGTAGTAGAGGTGTCCAAAGAGAGTTCGACAAGCCCGAAGGTAGTTGTCGGCAGGATACGAAGAAAAAGGGGGTGAGCGTACCACGGTGACTTTAGGTACGTTCAAGATGTGAAAACTGTTACAAACGCTACACCAGTCTTTGGCAAAAAGACGACGGCCCTGGTGTGCACAACTGCTCCGGTCAAACGTAGAAAGCTGACTGACGGTGGGGGAGCTCGGTCGAGGGTGGCTGGTCGCTGCTGGGGTGGGAAGGCCGACGACGCCCGACGTTTACCGAGGAGCTCCGAAGAATCATTGCCCCTCCTCGGGCGGCTCTGACGTAGAGGTCCGGCTGGCTTGACTCGCCCGTCGTGACGTCATCCGCTCCACCGCCCCATCCCCCGACTTACACCTTGTAGGCTATTAGTTGGGTTTTCTCAGAAAAGGCAGCACAGATTCCTCTATGAAGTGAATCTTCTCCACCTTATTCCTTGGTTCTGTACTTTATGGAAAATACCAGATCCTAACACCCTACCAAGGATTTTTCCAAGTTTCCTTCTTTTACTCCATCAAAATTGGCTTTATGGACAGATTTTGCTGACGCAGGTAGCGCCAGTGTGGCCTTTGGAAAGATCCTTCTGCCTTTGTAGGGATGTCCGATACTTCAAAAGTATCGATATATCTTATCGATACATCTAGAAAGTATCAAAAAGTATCGATACGATAATTTCAAAAAGTATCGATATTTTGAAGTATCGATACTTTTTGATACTTTCACAAAAATGGGTGAAATTGTCCTTTATGTTTCTCTCCATCAGTGTGACATCTCACCATCACGAGGATAATAATTAATATAGAATGAACAAAACAATAAATCACTCATTTTGTTATTTAAAACTTGTTTTTGTTTAGGCACTTGTTTTGGGTTTGAGTTAAGGCTAAAGGGGACGACAGTTGTGCGAGTGAGAGGGTGAATACCAAACTTATATCTAGCTGATCTCTTCAACCGGTCAACCGATTTTCATTTTTCAATACATTTTGGATTTGTCTCAACGTAACTAACCAAGCTGTCATGCAAAAATTTCAAAAAAACCCACCAAAAAAAGTTGTCTTTTTATTTTGCCTATAAATATACTTTTGAGCGATTTTTCCCGCAAAAACGATTACAGCCGCCATTCTCAAAGATGTCAAGTAGCTCTTAGAATATCCCTCATAAACAAATATGGTAATAATCCGCCCGAAACAGAAAATTTACAGTACACACGTAGCGCGAATTTGAGGTTGAGGAGAGAGAGAGAAAAGGGTCGGCGGGTGACCAGGCTATGGCGAGGGGAGGTCTGCTCGTCCGGGGGGGTCGGTTACCAAGAGGTGTTTCCATGGTTACTGAAACGCGTCTCCCACCACTTCACTACCCGAGACATTTCCACGGACTCCTTTGATTGACTTCCCGACTTGATTCCCAGCAGGAGCATAAAAAAGGCTCAAAAAAATTTGTTACCTAGGGAGTTTGTAACTCAATAAAGAATGTAGGTACCTCATGTACTTCCATTCCATAATTAGTTACCTGAATCGTTCATGAAGATTTGCAACTCTTTTTGTTTGAAAATTCACATGAAATAAAATAGGCTTTGAGTAGATTAGTACCTACCTACCTTCCTAGTTTTTATTAGTGTTCAGAAGGACTCAATAATTTTCGCACCGACAGATTCCATTCGTGTTCATGATATTCGTTGTGATGCAACCGTAAAACTTTATTTTTGTAGCCCGTCTTTCTGAATGAAAATTTTTATTATAGGTAGACTTTGTAGCTGTCCGAATTTGGGAAATATGAAGGATCTTGCCGGTCGAGTTTTACATAAGAACATGTAAAAAATTATCAAAGCACAAAGAATATGTTAGGTAGGTCATTAATTCCTGTTTAGTTATTTTTTATGCAGGAGAATAAAAAAGGCTCAAAAAAAATTGTTAGGGAGTTTGTAACTCAATAAAGAATGTAGGTACCTACCTCATGTATTTCCATTCCATAATTAGGTACCTAAATTGTTCTTGAAGATCTGCAACTCTGATTTATTTATTTATTTATTTTTTTTAAATTCACATGAAATAAAATGTAGGGTTTCAGTAGATTAGTACCTACCTACCTACCTAGTTTTTATTAGTGTTCAAAAGGACTCCATAATTTTCGTGCCGACAGATTCCATTTATGTTCATGATATTCGTTGTGATGCAACCGTAACTCTTATTTTTGTAGTCCGACAATCTGAGTGAAAATTTTTATTATACGTGGAATTTGTAGCGGTCCGAATTTGGGAAATATGAAGGATCTTGAAGGTCGAGTTTTACTTACGAATATGTCAATTGTCTTAGCACAAACAATATTTTAAGTAGGTGATTAATTCCTGTTTAGTAATTGCTTCCGAGTCTACCAAGGTAGCGGAAGCTTTGTTTTCACTTTTGAGGGTTGGAAAAAAAGTTCTTCAAAATCAAAATTTCCAATCGCTTTTCGGACCTTTCTGAACGATTTTGGTTCCGTGTCTGTCTGTCATGAAATCCTTGCCACTGCCATAACTTTCATAACATAATTTTCACCCGATTTCGATGCAATTTCGGGGATTGAGCGGGTTGGCGTGTAGATGGTCCCCTACGAAAATCATCATCCCCTGACTGTGGTAGCCACTGCGCATGCGCAAACGTATATTTCCTTGTTACAGCCATAACTTCTATCTAGATTACTACTTACTATTTACCTGTATGAATATCAATAACTTTTCAAACTACCAAAATATAGAGGGTAATTATGTAAGCATTCATAGATTGGTTACAATGCTAAGTGAAAATTTATATTTTGGAGAACATTTTTTTCAGCCTTGAAAAGTGTAAAAAAATATCTGCCAAGTGAGTGTGACACATAGTTTCCCCGTATCCGTTTTCCGATTGTATGGATGATCCGATGCATTCTAGTTAATCTCAAAACATCAATCTCTAAGTAACTTGCACTGCTATCATAGGAGACCATCTACAAGTCAACCCGCACAAGCCTTGAAAATTTCATCGAAATCGGATGATAAATACCTCGAAATTGTGTCTGTGGCAAGGATTTCATGACAGACAGACAGGCAAGGAACCAAAATTGTTCAGGAAGGTCTGAAACGTAAAAGGCGAGCGGAAATTTGATTTTGGCGAACATTTTTTTTTTCAACCTTGAAAATTTAAAACAAAGCTTCCGCTATCTTGGTAGACTCGGAAGCATAAGTCCATTAATCGGGTTGACAGTTTACAACAAGGATGTTAGACTACAGTCTAGTAGTCCAATGCCCTTGGTTTACAAGAAACTAAAAAAGTGGATGAATTTTTGTTTTTCAGTAAAGTAGTGATAATGAATAATTTGAGTTTTATATCCGGTAGATACCTATTAGGGAAGCCTGAAATCTACATAAATAGGAGCGAATTCACAATCGTATTTCTGTTTGCCAATTCAGAAAATATCAAAACGAACGTGTTGATCTTGCTGGGGTTCCTGGTGATAAAATTTATCATAATGCTAAAAACTAGGGAAGGCACAATACAACCTCCTACTATATTGGCATTCAAAATATAAATAGCCTTTCTAAGGGTATAGGTATCATTGAAGGGTGAGCAGCGTGATAGTCGGAGAAGCTGAGATGAATGGTCGCTCGAAGTTCACAAGTGTCTGCGCGGCGGGTGGGCGGGCGGGCGGGATTAGCTGTTAGGAAATGTGGGGTTCCCCTGCAAATTTCATCTAGTCTTCCCAGGCCACGTTTTTTCCAATTTTTCGCTTTCGGCCTCTAATTTTCACACAAATTGTTTTGTGATTATTCCAACATATAGAAGGATAGTTTCCAAACACGGGGTGTATTCGAATTTTTGAATTCAATTATTAAATGAAACTTTAAAAAAATATTTAACATATTAATATCTAACATATTATGTTAGATGATGGCTTGTAAGATATTCTTATTCTGATAACATACATATGGTTAGATTTGAAAATTACGTATTTTCAAGCTTATATTTATGTACTTATCCGGTTTATAAACCGGATGAAAGTATGGGGCGACACTAGTGCCATCTCTCATCTCAGAATCATACTAGACCCCCGTCCCCTTTAGCCTTAACATTTTGGTGGTCCTTCCTCGATTATGGAGGACAGCAGGTTATCATAGAGAGCTGGAGGTGGTGGTACATCATCTTTCTTTAATTTGTTGAAGTTTGTTGGTCTCCCAACTGTAATGGTGAATTTTCGTGAACACTACGGTGACCGAGCAAGGTTATTAACTTGATTTTAAAATTCGCCACTACAATGCCCCTGCACCTATACTAGGAGTATCCAAATTTCACTTACCGTGATTTCTATGAGCAGCGGAACCAGTCAGCAGAAAACGACGAAGATGGTGTTGAATAGGTATCCTTTTGGGGATTACCGAAAAATGCCTATCTTTGTCCAACTTGAGCTTTAGTAAGTATTTTCCCTTACGACTTCTTTTATCTTTTCCGTTATTGTGTAATAATTTGTACTTTTTATATTTAATAACTTTTCTTCCTTTTTCAGGTTCTTCGAGATCTCAGCAAGTCTAAGGTAAGTACTTTCAAGTTCTGTTTCTGCGTTAATGACTCTACTTTGGTTCTCACTATGATTCGCAAGGTAAGTATTCTCAGGTAAGTACCTTTTATGATTCTACTCTGCACCAGGAAATTGATCGGGGAATGTACCAATGATAACCACAAGGTAAGTAAACAAAATGAATCCTGTATAATTTTCAGGTAAGTATTCAAAGACAAGAAAATAGTAATAATAAAGGAACAATATAACTCGGGACTAAGATACCCTTTCTAATAATGATATTATGCTGACTTTAATTACCGAGGGCCCTGATGGGGATAACCTCCAAGCTTACAATCCACGTGGTGTTTCGAAACTAAAAGAGAGGGAAGGTGAACATTCGCACGTGGTGTTACGGAACATGAACTTGATGCGTATGATGTTACGGAACATGAAAATCTAACACGTGGTGTTTCGTAACATGAAAGGGGATAAGTCCTTTGGACGAAAGAAAATCACTAGAATCAATTTACCTAGGAGGAACAATTTAAGAAAGAGAATTTTACAAGTTTTTAGAGTTACCAGTACTGGGTTTTGAGAGAGAATCCGTTGGGCTTGGTCCGTTTGAGATGCTAGGGTCGGCCGTTGGTTACTTGAATCTTCAGGAGGGCGCAATCGTACACTGATAGACTCGCAGTTAACTTCAGGTTTCCAAATGTTCAGTTTACAGATGTCACACAGACTTTTCCACACAGAGTTTTCACACAGAATTTCCACACAGAGTTTCCACACAGACTTTTCACACAGAGAGATGGGTTGAGAGGCTCGATCAAGACACGTCTGAGGGGTGGGTGGCCGTTCTCTCCCAGCCGTGCCTTCCCCCTCCGGATCCTTCCCCCACCCGTTCACTTTTTCGTGTTGGTCCGCCCTGTGCTGCCGCCTGGTGGTGCGCTCCCGACCTCAACCTCCATGCTCTCGGCCTCGCATGGATGACTCCTTCGGATTTTCAGTTTGGGGATCGCCGGTGGTGCGAGCTCCTGTGACGGCTCGTCACACTCCTCCTTTCCCTGAAGGCCGATGCCCTCATCGGCTCTACGACGTCCCCCGGGGGTCACGGGTGGCAGTGGCAGTGGCAGGTCCGGTCTCGACTCCAGCAGTGCGCGCTCGTACCTCCATCGTCGGCAGCCGGTACAATCAGCAGGCCTTGCGTCTCTGTGTTCCCTCAGCTTGCACGGCATGGGATGCTCCGGGTGCCCCATCGGAAATTTCCGGCATTTGGTTACGAGTCGATTCCAAAACGTCTTACAACTCTGACACCTGAAGCCCGTGATTATGCGCTCGGGTTTCTCACAAATTGGACAATCGCTCAAGAGCAGTTTCGGTGTGACCTCCGGCGTTGCTGCGTTGCTCTTCTGCGACAGTGGCGAAAATTGTGGCGCGAGCTCCTCCCTTTTGGCGTCAGCATGCCTCTTCCTAGCACAAGGAAGATCCTCGTCTCCGCAGTCCATTTCCGATTCCCGCTCCGAATGCTCAGGTGTCGCGGTGTCATTCCCTGTCGGCGGTAGTGCCTCGGTACAATGTGACTCGTTGAGGTTTTCAGCAATGCCCTCGTCGCTCGCTGCGCCAAGCTGTTCCTGCAAAGTCTGCACCTGATATCTGAGCATGGCCATGTCTCGCGTAATCGTCTGTGAGTGCTGGCTCAGTGGTGGTAACAAGTCCCTCAGACAACTCGCCAGTTGCGTAACGCAGTCCGTGACAATTGCTAACTGTCGTGGTCTCCCTTTGACTAGCTTCGCAGCCTCTCCGATGGTGACTAAAGCCTCTACGGTCTGGCGGTGCTCCTCCGCCCAGTCTTCCAATTGCCCTACTTGTTCCTCCTGCCCTGGTACCGACATGGCAGCCTAACCTGGTTCCTCCTTCTGAAACAGAACACGGCCATAGTCACCACCTTGTCACCAAAATCATCTAAACCCACTCTGTCTCTCCTCTCTCTCCTCAGGTTGTTCCTTGGCCCCCTCCCGGAAACCTTCGCTTGGGCCCTGGAAGCCCACGTGTTGGCGGTGGCCGCCCGAACTCGGACTTCCCTCTCTACCCGACCCGAAACGTCCCGATCATCCCGGCAGTTCCCCTCCCAGCATGGATCCCAGGTATTCGGACAACGCCTTTTGGTAAGTTCCATTTTTTTTTTCTCTATTTAATTGTCTTTATTTACATTAACATTAACTTTAGTATTTATTTTAATTTGTATTTTTATTACTAATTTATAACATTTCTATTTACAGGTGAATCTCATGACTTTGTGCCTACATTAATTTTGAATGCAGGCGCACGCAGTCCATCGTCGTCCTTGCTGCAGGTAGTCTCCAGACTCGACGGGGTTGATCAGAGCTTGGGGTTCGCTGGGTACGGCTCTGGCTTGACTCGCCTCCCCTGGCTCCGACTCTCCCGGCAGTTGTGCGGTCGTTCCTGGATCCGCAGTGAAAGTCACGTCCCCGTCATCCAGCTCCATCCACCTCAGCTCCTCGTCGACGGTCTCTTCCGGGCTCCCCTCCCTAGCGCCAGCTGGGGTACTGGTAGCTTCCTTCGTCGGGGCAAGAATCGCAGCCCCGCCAAGTACGCCATCCGCGAATACGGACCCCAGGCCGCCTTGGTGGCAACATGCCGTTCTTCCTAGAGGGTCCTCCCTCCTCCCGTCGACGTCGAGTGACCCCCTCTTTCTCACCCGCGGCCCGCTCCACGGGCTCCAGAACTTCCTTATTGAGAGCGGGGGTACCATCCTCCACTGCGCGTACCCTCTCAACTTGTCCCGGAACTTACGGCCGCGTCGCCGTCGGTTGGTCTTCTGGACCCGGGATTGCCTGGCGTCCCCTCTCTTGCTGCGCAAGCGACGGTCCTTCTTTTGGTTGTCCTGGTACCGTGCCTGTCTAGGGTGCGCCAGGTCAGCCATCTGGCTCCTCTCGCGTCGCTGTGATTCGTCGGGGCCCACAACTACCCTTGGATCCTCGGTTGGGAGCTGGCATTGCTCCTGGTGTCCCTCCTGCCGGGCCCGTTCCGCCTCCACCGGACGTTCGGCTGGTCCGGGCGTCCACAGCGGCAGTCCGTCAGGGTCCATCACCTCTTCACTATTCCTCGTTGGGAGGTGCTTCGGACCGTCCATGGGTAGAAGCTCCTCATTCTCAAAGGAATGATCATCCTTTGTTGTTCCTGGGTTTTCCGGGGAAACGTTTTCCAGTTTCCGCGATGGTGTCTCCCGGATCTCGTCTGCCTCCTCCTTTGCCTTCTCCATCCGCCAGCCGGTCGACAGCCGCTGCAGGCTCCTCAGGGTGTCGGGGTCCTGGATCATTGCCCCGACAATTAAGCGTTCCCCGGTTCTGGGGTGATCCATCGTTACTGCCCCTGTGTCGGTCTCGATGCAGATCGGAAGTTTCTGGAGAAGGTCCAGCCCTAGTAAGTTTAGGCCGGAGTCTGGTCTATCAAAAATAAAGAATTCGTGGTCGGTTTGTATTGGTCCAATTTCTACTGAGGCCCTCTGTTTTCCCCTCAGCAACAGCCGCTGTCCGTCGGCTCCCCATAATTTCGCGGTAGTTGGTCGGAGCTCCACCCCGGGTATGGGTTCAGACAGCGCTGATACCGCGGCACCGGTATCCAGTACCATTCGGCGGTTCACGTTTGCCAGCTTTACCGGGACGGAAAGCATGGGCTTGGTGGTGAGAGCCACCGTTGTTTGGAACGCGACCAGCTCGTCGCCCCTCACTTCTTCCTCCTGTCTGTCGGTTGGTGGGGTGGTAATTGCCGCTGCGGGCGCCGAGGTTACCGCTCGATGGGGCGCGGTCGTCACCATCCTCTCCATTCTGAAACATTCGGCCTCATCGTGTCCCCACTTTCCGCAGAAGTCACAACAATCGTCGCTGATGGCTCCACGAGGACAATCCGCCGGGTAGTGGTTTAGGTCGCCACAGAAACAA
Source organism: Apolygus lucorum (assembly GCA_009739505.2). NCBI lineage: Eukaryota > Metazoa > Arthropoda > Insecta > Hemiptera > Miridae > Apolygus > Apolygus lucorum. Next base: position 34,240,518 of record CM019173.2, read on the forward strand.
CAGGGCAGACGCGGCTTCCGGAACGGTTGCGTCCAGAAGGGGGATCCCCTTGGCAGTCCTCCTCCTTGTGCCGGATCTTTCGTTGGCGTTCGGTTGCCGCCGGGACCGCTACGGTTCGGGCATCGGGCCGCGAAGTGCCCCACTTCCCCACATCCATAACACTTCCTGGGTTCTTGGTTTAGAACCCCGGCCACGTCCCACCGGAGTTCGGGTTCCCGGTCCCCCCGGTCGGTCTCCTCCCACTCCTCGGCCTTCTCAACCGCCTCTTCGAGGGTCTCGATGGTTCCCCCTCTCAGGAACAGGCTTATTTCCCTGTCCACCCCTCGGATGAACGCTCGCAGGGTCTTCTGTTGTATCCATTCCGGTCGTTGCTCAAGCGGGAGGTTTTCCTCCGCCTCGACCGCACAGGTCGCCAGTGTCATCAAGCGTTCCGCATATTTCCGAAGGGGTTCTCCGGTTTGCCGCTTCGTCGTCCATAACTTGATGTTTGCTTGTTCGGGATTTTCTTTCCCGTACCACCGGAGGATTCGAGCTTTCAGGCGGTCATAGGGCTCCTCGCCCGTGGCCTCCATCAGGAATCGCTTGACTCCTCCTTTCAATCGTGCTCTTAGAAATTGCACCCTCTGTACTTGTGTCAGGGTGGCGGTGGCCTGCTCCACTTCGGCGAAGAACTGCTGCGCCGAGATGCATCCGGTTTCGTCGGGATTCCATATATCCACCTCCAGGAACAAGGACCTCGGAAGTCCGGCGCCCTGTTCCTCGGACTTTGGGACTCCTTTTTGGGAGGCGAAGAAATTTCCCATCTGCGCCATGGCAGTGGTAACGGCCTCCATCATCTCGAACGAGATCGTGGTAGCGTCTCCTCCTTCGGCCATTGTGGACAGTTTCGATGGTATACACAAAAAAAAATTGATGAAGGTGTGAGAAAAAAAAAACTTCACTTGGTCACGAATCGGTATTTGTTATTCACGAAACTGTTTCGTTACTTTTCGGGGACTTGCAATTGTGTAGGAACAGTTGTTCCGTAACAGTTCGCAGACTCAGAACGGTGGTTCCGAACCGATAGCAGAACGCGGGAGGGCTGTTCCGATCCAAGAACAAGTTTTTGTACTTGTTCGCGTCTCGGTAACAGTTCGTTTCGAATCGTTCCTTTGACTCAGGAACACGGTTCTCGGAACGTGTTAACGCTACGAAACCCGCTGACTCGAAACCTACGCTACGGATCGCTGATCCGAAACCCGGTGACCCGCCCGAGAGTCGCTCCGATACGGTATGCGTCCAGAACGTTCTGGAACCAACGAGAAGACCGATCCGGATCGTCCGAATAGTGAGGATCCGAAACACAGCGGTTCGCCCGAAACTTTCGCGGGAAAATGCCGCTGGAACAACCTGATCTCTCGTCCGCTCGCTCACACTCTTGTTCCTCCGCTCACGGGTGGTTTTATGTCTACGGCCGTATTCCTTGTTTTTACAGAAAAACAATGTTCTACGTTCGTAATTTCCTTTCAATATATACAAGACAACAAGAAATACATATACAATGTGGATTTGAATCAATAAATGATATTCCTACGGTACTTCGATCAATCTCCTGGGCGGTCCTCTACTAGTTAAGCGCAGGGCGAACTGAAGGTTCGTGATAGTCGAAACTTATCAAAATCACACCGCGTGCCACCAAATTGTAATGGTGAATTTTCGTGAACACTACGGTGACCGAGCAAGGTTATTAACTTGATTTTAAAATTCGCCACTACAATGCCCCTGCACCTATACTAGGAGTATCCAAATTTCACTTACCGTGATTTCTATGAGCAGCGGAACCAGTCAGCAGAAAACGACGAAGATGGTGTTGAATAGGTATCCTTTTGGGGATTACCGAAAAATGCCTATCTTTGTCCAACTTGAGCTTTAGTAAGTATTTTCCCTTACGACTTCTTTTATCTTTTCCGTTATTGTGTAATAATTTGTACTTTTTATATTTAATAACTTTTCTTCCTTTTTCAGGTTCTTCGAGATCTCAGCAAGTCTAAGGTAAGTACTTTCAAGTTCTGTTTCTGCGTTAATGACTCTACTTTGGTTCTCACTATGATTCGCAAGGTAAGTATTCTCAGGTAAGTACCTTTTATGATTCTACTCTGCACCAGGAAATTGATCGGGGAATGTACCAATGATAACCACAAGGTAAGTAAACAAAATGAATCCTGTATAATTTTCAGGTAAGTATTCAAAGACAAGAAAATAGTAATAATAAAGGAACAATATAACTCGGGACTAAGATACCCTTTCTAATAATGATATTATGCTGACTTTAATTACCGAGGGCCCTGATGGGGATAACCTCCAAGCTTACAATCCACGTGGTGTTTCGAAACTAAAAAGAGAGGGAAGGTGAACATTCGCACGTGGTGTTACGGAACATGAACTTGATGCGTATGATGTTACGGAACATGAAAATCTAACACGTGGTGTTTCGTAACATGAAAGGGGATAAGTCCTTTGGACGAAAGAAAATCACTAGAATCAATTTACCTAGGAGGAACAATTTAAGAAAGAGAATTTTACAAGTTTTTAGAGTTACCAGTACTGGGTTTTGAGAGAGAATCCGTTGGGCTTGGTCCGTTTGAGATGCTAGGGTCGGCCGTTGGTTACTTGAATCTTCAGGAGGGCGCAATCGTACACTGATAGACTCGCAGTTAACTTCAGGTTTCCAAATGTTCAGTTTACAGATGTCACACAGACTTTTCCACACAGAGTTTTCACACAGAATTTCCACACAGAGTTTCCACACAGACTTTTCACACAGAGAGATGGGTTGAGAGGCTCGATCAAGACACGTCTGAGGGGTGGGTGGCCGTTCTCTCCCAGCCGTGCCTTCCCCCTCCGGATCCTTCCCCCACCCGTTCACTTTTTCGTGTTGGTCCGCCCTGTGCTGCCGCCTGGTGGTGCGCTCCCGACCTCAACCTCCATGCTCTCGGCCTCGCATGGATGACTCCTTCGGATTTTCAGTTTGGGGATCGCCGGTGGTGCGAGCTCCTGTGACGGCTCGTCACACAACAATCTACGTAGAGATAGAGGTACTGTCAAGTAGGTACCTTCATGTCGTAGGTGTTGAAACAGATAAAATGTGAGATATAAAAAAGTATCGCCTCCGATACTGGAAAAAAAGTATCGATACTACGATATATATCAGGAAAAGAAGTATCGATATGTATCGATACTCTTTTCAAGAAGTATCGATACTTTTGGGACATCCCTAGGCCTGTGAGGTACCTTCTACTCAAATATTCTCTGAATTTGAATTCAATACTCCGAAAAACATTTTTTTAAACGAGTGGGAAATTAAGTATTAATGAACTGAAGTAACAATTTTCAGACGGAATTAGTCTCAAACAGGTTATTTTTACGTTACCTACGTATATTTGATGAACAAAAATTTACGACACCATCCTCTTATTGGATAACGATACTTGTAAGTACTGGAAATTTCTTATAAAACCAAGTTTACCACTACTCCCCAACACATCCTTGGGACAATCGTGAAAGTGGAGGTAAAGTTGAGCAGTCTTCGTCGGTGATAGTAATCCCTAAAAGGCGGAGCCTAAAATCTTTGATAAAACCTACACAAAAGCGATATGCAGGAGACTCATCGATTTTGAGTTCGATACTTGTAAAACTCACAAGAAGACCCGTTGGCTACTCCGATCTTGAGTCCTTAGAAGGCGGGGTCTAATTTTCCCTTCTCCCTCCATCTTACCGCTAAACTCTTTGTAGGTAGTTCTACTTCCACACATCCCTACCACACCTATCAATAAAATTGTCGCTAAAAACTCGTATAATAGTCATAGATATCTGTAAAAAATGTTTTAAATTTAAAATCGATCATATTTTTTTGATAATGTATACCATTTGAGGAAAATTTAGGGGACTTTTATTCTTCACAACCTTTTATATCACACTCTCAACGATTTTAATGGCTTTGAAACAGCTATGACGTCATGGCGTGACGTCGATAAAACGCCTCCCACCAGTCTGCGCCACCGTCGCCCTTTCCTTTCCCTTGTTATTTAGAATTAGCCATATTTAAGCCACATGGCCTCTGGTCCTTAGTTTTTCTCCTTTTTCATCATCACTTCTCTATTTATTTAAACTTTTCACACCCCTTTTTGTCAAAATCACTCCCCCCGCTTCCCCTCGTACGTTTATGTTTCGTGAAATGCCCTGAAGTTTCGTCAAAAAGTTTTCTTTTAAGTTTCGAGTTTCGTAGGTTGTGGAACAGTGAACCTCTGGAAAGGACTACGAATCCGGATATATCTGGATCGAAGTGGACTCGTCTAAAAAATCAGCTCATTCCATCCGTATTTCTTTGAGTTTTAACAAAATTTGCCTTGTTCTTCGCCACATATACAGTGTTTTCGTCTCTTCGCTCGCCCCGAAGTCGATTTTCGTTCAAATAGTTCGTTTAGAAACAAGTGCGACATCCATAAACTCCCGACTTTTCTCTCGTGAGACTTTCGCAAGGAATTTTTTTTATTTGAATTTCTCCCAGCATGTCTTCCTCGTACGGGAATGAAGAGACGTCTTCGGACAGAAATGTGGAAATTTGGAAAATCAAGAAACTCATCAAAAGCTTGGAAATGGCCAGAGGGTGAGACATATTTCAGCTTTCGTTTGACGTAGGTTTTTACTTATTGAAGTCTCCAATATGACTCATTCCTAACCTATTATGCATGGGAAATCGCATGTATTTTTGCACGATTCCGTAATTTCATGGCGTGACTACCTAGAATCTCATTCGTAATGGATGTTAAAGAGAAATCAACATTTTCCGACGAATTTCTTCGGGTCGAGTTGTGAATGAAACTGCAGAGGTTGCTCGGGAGGTGGGTGGGGGTCAACTTTCCCAACTCAGCCACTCTCTATTCCATTTTATGCCTACTATAAAATGCACATACTGTAACTGGGTTGTTAAATTCGAGTGTCCGGATTATTATTTTTATTTTTTGGTTTATATTGATTTTCGCGTCCACTGTACGTACTTCGAGGATCGGTCAAGTCTCTTGATAGGTATGTCTGATCAACCTGAAATGATAGGAACCCCCCCGTATGATAGGAACTTTAGGGGGGTTTTTCCCTCAAGAGTACCCTTAAAACATTGATCTGCTTTCACTTTTGGATTCAATGGATATAAATGAACCTAATAATCTCCACCAATCGGTATGAATTTATACCCAATTTTGGACAATTTGTTTACTAAGTTCAGTATTGGAAATTTTCATGTACAATTTTAATGTATAACGTTTGACATGTGTGTGATTATAATAGGACCATGTTATGCAACAACCGTCTAAAGTCGAATTTTGGCCAAATTGAGATAACTTCAGATTTCTCTTCTCTGGAGGTATCTGTGTAACCTCCAGTTATTACTGAAAAATTTCAGCTCATGGCCTAAGAATTATCGAAAATTTGTTATTGCATAGCAGTCTCATTACCCACATACCTATTTCGCAATAACCATCTAATTCCGGGTGGGCGGTATTAGTTAAGATTCCAGTTATGCAACAACCGTCTAAGTCGACCTGGATGGTAGTTTTCTCTGACTTAAAATTTTGCTAAAAGCGTCGAATTCGTGATAGGTGACTGTTTCGTTGTTTGTCGCCTACAGTAAAAATTCGCAGTAGGCGTTTATCATCTATTGGCTGGTTATTTCATTTGTTTGATCTTCTGTACCATGTTTTGCAATAAACGCAAATCTCTCAGGAAGAAGGAATCCCACTGTGGGATGGGATCATGCTCATTCATCATGTGGTTTTTTTTTTCTGTTGAGTGTTGTCCAACTTCACCCCAGATCGATCGCATAAGGACGCCCAAGTCTTACTGTGGGAAGTCCTACAAAGGTGTAAAAACCAGGAGTGTAGCTCTGTACGGTCCATACTCGTTTTTTCTTGCATCTCTAGTAACTTTTGTATTTTGTGCAAAAATGTTGACCTGCAAATAAAGAATAGCCTTAAATAATAATTTTTTTTAAACGCGCAAAAACTCCATTGAAAATCAAAGACTGGAAGCATATCAGAGAACGGAAAAAAAGCACTTGAGCACGTTATCGGTAATTCGAACATAGCACAAGTACAAGACAACTTTTGCGAGCCAATATTTCACTGAATTATGGTAATTCTTGTGTTTCCATGACTGTCCCGCCTTCAGTAACTAATAAACTTCCATGATTAACAAAAAAACATGGGTCTTTGATCAATATTCCAACAGTAATCAACGAACTTACCTCATTGTCTCCTTCCATTACGAAGTTTGAATGAAGAAAAGTGGAGATGTGCGATGCTGGTTACCAAATCACATGTGTGATGTTGCGTTTTTCGCGTTTTTGAACGATTTGCGGTTGACCAAGCTAAGAATCAATGGCACCATAAGCTCGGGCGTGAAAAATCCTTTCCAGTAGGTAAAAAATCCGAAAATCGGTTTTTTGGCGCTTGTGCGATGTTGCAGTTACAGCGACGATATAGTATATATATATATATACTATATATACTATACAGGGTGTCCCCGAAAACGTTCCCCCCCATGCTAAAATCGTCCAGGTAGTGGTAAAAGAAAAAATTTTTTTTTGAATCTTTATGATTTTTCCCAAGGATCTCAAATATGACCACGGTCATGACCATGGTCAACTCGCTCAGTGCGCGCTCAAAGATGCGCAACCGCAAGGTTGTGTCAAAATGTGCATGTACGAAGTACCTAAATGTGACACATGACATTTTAGTATTTTTTTACGCTGAATCACGTGGTGATGTTAGTTTCTAGATTTTACTGCATTTTTATCAAATTATCGACGAAAAATGAACTTTAAAAAAAGGAAAATTGCATTTTCACTCATTACGCATCTTCTTTGCCCATCCGTTAACTTCATCCTTGTTAATAAATTGAAATTTATGTTTTGACATCAAAAATAAAAAATCTCCGATCGCACGTAATTTATTGCAGTATTCTAGAGAACCTTGCTTCATAGCTACCGATATGCAGCTATGATGTTGTTTACTGGTTGCAGCGTTGCATTTTTTGTGATAAAAAAAAGTGCCGCGAAAAATCCCTTGACCCCCAGCCAAAAGACATATCCATGTCAAAACGATTGTTTATCACACTGGACTCTTCACTAGTAATTTCACAAGGACTCTCTACTTGTAATTTCTCGTGAAAACCCCGTCTTGTCTACTCTCTTTTAAAATCTAAAATTTAAAGTCTAAAATCTTTTTTCGATTATCTTGGAAAAAAGTTTTTAAGTGTACAGGGTGGTTTTGCCCTTAAAAAATGCAATTTTCCTTTTTAAAAGTTCATTTTTCGTCGATAATTTGATAAAAATGCAGTAAAATCAAGAAACTAACATCACCACGTGATTCAGCGTAAAAAAATACTAAAATATCATGTATCACACTTAGGTACTTCGTACATGCACATTTTGACACAACCTTGCGGTTGCGCATCTTTGAGCGCGCACTGAGCGAGTTGCGCGCAACGAAAAAAATCGGTTGAGGGGTGAACTACCTGGACGATTTTAGCATGGGGGGGGGGGAACGTTTTCGGGGACACCCTGTATATAGTATATATATATATACTATATACTATATATAGTATATACTATATATACTATCATAATATGATAGTCATATATACTTAACATAATATATACAGTTTAACCCATTCAACACGGCGCTCTCGGAGAAGTCGAAAATAGAAAATAGAAAAATAGAAAATCATAAAATTGTAATTTAAGAAAGAAACTATCATATATGATATGTCATATATGATATATGATATATTATGTTAAATATATATAGTTATGTTAAATTATATAGTTATGTTAAATATATAATAAATGTTTATTATGTTATTTGTAAACTATATATATTATTTTAAACTATAAACTATATATATTTATGATTTTCTATATATAACTATCATATATGATAGTTTCTTTCTTAAGTTATGATTTTCGATTTAAAAAAAAAAATTAAAGAAATTATGATGGTTATTAATTCAATCATAGTTTTAAGAATTACTCTGGAATAATCTCTAGGCAGGAGTGGAAAGAAGAGCCTCTTTTATCGCTTGAATGGTAATTGCATGAATGGATCACTCTATAAAATCAGTTATGCAATAACCAATTTATCAATGTTGAGTACTCAAAATTTCATTGGAGAGGATTTAATTTTGATTTTTCAAGGAAAACAGATCGTACTGGTTCTTTACAAATGAAAAAAGTGCAGTAAAATAGCAATACGTAAAGTGAAGGCAGCATTTTAGGAAAATACGCGTTTACCAAAATCAGCTTTTTTGAACTTAGATGGTTATTGCTTAACACGGTCCAATAATCCTTAAAGAATCATTCAACTAAAAGAGGGTAGCCGTTCATCGAGTCTTTTCTAGCACTTGAATTATCTACATGAAAGTACCTTATGTTCGATGTGGCTCAAACAAGGATGGAACTTGGATTGACATTTTGATTTCCCATGGAATGCAGTCCCAGAATCAGCTGTTACCACTGCTCATGCTCAAATGTTGCATTTAGTAACAAACAAAAAGTTTTCATCTGATTTGATGAGCTTCATAGATTGTGTGTTGAGGGCGTGCAAAACTTCATCTGCTTGGCATTGGTTTAGGAGTTCAAGTTCGAGGGAGTGCATAACCCATTGAACCGAGATCAGTCCCATGATCACTCGTTGAACAGTTTAGTCAGAGAGAAGTGGGGGAATTTCGATAGGTTTGAAGTGTCTTGAATAGGGCTTGACTGGTTTTATATTATCAAGAAATTCAACACAAATTACTCAAATGAAGTACTTTTGTTTGTAGATTTCAACCGACCTCAACCCATTTCCGGCCACTGATGCGTTTTCACATCGACTTATTTAAATATTGAAAATAGTGGAAAATCTTCGTAAGAGAATTTTTCTCGTTCATGCTGTTCCGAAATTCGTCAAAAATAAATTCTTCGACGTTCGGGAGCTCGATGCGATTTTGGAAAAATTTTTTTGAAAAGGAGGCCTTCTGGCCAAAAGCATGATGGTGGCTCAAATTCGATCTTGGGCGATTGAGCGTTATGGGCCACGAGTCGAAACGGATTCCGGTCCATAAAATAGATTTTCAAATTTTACCAACAATGAATTGGATAAATCACATCGATTTGGAAGACTGAGGCCTCTTAAATTCCATTAAAATGTAAAATTCATAAAATTTGAAGTATTGTCGCTCTTAATTGGTGAGCAAATTATGTCGTATTTCGGCCGCCATCCTGTAAAACAGTTCATCCTCCACTTCTCACTACTCTGTTATTTCTACCCGTGGCTTGAAATGGGTTAATCTGCCGTCCAACGGAAAAAGGCAGTAACACGAATTTTTCGAAAAATGGAATGTTATATATCGTTGGATTCGTCTTCCAAATCTCAATCCAATGCAACAGTAAAAAGAAGTATTTTTTGAAAAATAAAGACGTAATTCGGAAAACAATGTAGGCTGCTTTTAGATTTTACACATTGGTACAACAGTAGAAAGCAGTTTCATATCACACAACGCTTAGATGCAGTAATGTTGACCATGCTGTTCTTTTCCATTGCTTTTGGGGAGACGTAAGTGTCTCACGTACAACAGCCACACTATTAGACTGCCTTTTACCATTGTACTTTGGTCTGATCCACACATCCTTCCCCAACCTGCGCGAGGGTTACTGCTTTCTTCCGTTGCATTGGCCTCAAAGCCGTCTGAACTTCACATACCGCCCCACTGGTAATGCTCTGAGGCTGTTTTTTATCGTTGTTTCGCGTGCCTACTCATTGCTAAGTTATTTTACAGTGTATGTGATACGTCTGCTGATTTTTCAGTTTTTCTCGTTTATTCCAGCAGTTTTAGTTGTTCAAAGTTATGTTCAGAGCAAATACACTTTCCTGGTGGTACAGAGAATAATTCATAAAAATCTGGAAGTATTTAATGAGAATTTATCCTCAATTTCAAAGCTTGGGCACAATTAGTAAGCTATTAAGGAGCCAAAATATTGAAAAATCGGATATTTTGTGAATATTATCCCCCCACTCGCCCCCTCCCCTTGACAATTTTGATACTCTGGTGAAATAAAGTGCAATTTGGGATATTTTTGAGTCGAACAAAAAAGAAAGAAGCAAATCGGTTGGAGAATGAGGCCTGGGCAGAGTTTACAAGATTATGCCCGCAAACGCACGTTTTTGAGCATTAACCCCCCCCTTTTCCCCCCTTAAAAGGAAAAAATCGAAATTCCGGCGACGTAGTGCACAACTAGATAGATTTCCGCGTCGAATAATAAAAAAAACTCGGCGCTTTGCGCCTCGGCGGGGGGCTCCGCCCCCCTGCACCCCCGGTTTATTTCTTTTTCCATACTCTGTATGAAATCATAGGAACACAGAATGTGTTTTTGCGATGCTAGTCATCCGTTAAATAAAAAACAACAATAATAAATGTGGAGTCTTTGGCAATAATAAAATAAATAATTGTTAGGCATTTAATTTGGTCTAAAACCCTATAAATGTTATATAAATAAATATGTAACTACAAGAAAAATACTATATAAATTGAGAGCTTTCCAACGAATGGTGAACAATTTCTGTGCAATGAACACTGCGGGAGTTCTATTTCCTTACCAACGGCTTGGTTGCACGTGAAAATCATTATAAAAGGCGCGTAACGGTTTTTTCTGTCGCTTTTTTGTGACGATTTTTTTTCGGTAGGTCATCGCAAAAACACATTCTGTGTTAAAACACAAAAATCGGTTGGAAATTGAAGCCTGGGCAGAGTTTACAAGATTATGCCCGCAAACGCACGGTTTTTGAGCATTAACACCCCCTTTCCCCCCCTTAAAGGGCAAAATTCGAAATTCCGGTGAAGTAGTGCACAACTAGATAGATTTTTGCGTCGAATAAAAAAAAGGACCACAAAAAACGGTTGAATTGAAGCTTGGGCAGAGTTTACAAGATATGCCCGCAACCTCACGTTTTTTGAGCACTAACCTCCCCCCTTCCCCCCCCCCCTTTAAAAGGCAAAATTCTACATTCCGGTGACGTAGTGCACAACTAGATAGTTTACCGTGTAGAACAAAAAAAAGAACCCCGAAAATTGGTTGGAAACTAAGGCCAGTGCAGACGACACAAGATTTGTCACACACACACACACACAGACATACACCGGATTTGGATTCAGAATGGTCTAAAACGGATTACTATGTGGTTATTTTTTTTCTGCTGAGTGCTGTCCTCCTCCACCCCAGATCGATCGCATAAGGACGCCCAAGTCTTCCTGTGGGACGTCCTAAAAAAGAACATTTGGAGGACACATTCATATACCTACAGATTGAACGGTGTTCAAACTATCCAAGATGAGCCTTTTTTGAAATCCACTAAGTTCAACATGAAGAAACAAAAAAACCTATTGAAAACTGAATGCCAACATGTTTCAAATGATATACTCGGAGGAAGTAAAGGGTTCCAAAAATAGACACCACACATACATACACCTATGGTTTTATTCGCGGATTTGGATTCAGAATGGTATACAACGGATTACTGTGTGGTTATTTTTTTCTTCTGTGGAGTGTGGACCCCAGATCAATAGCATAAGGACGCCAAAGTCTTACTGTGGACGTCCTAAAAATTCAACATAATAATTATTTTGTGTCAACTTCATAACTAATTTTTAATAACAAAATATGTGTATGCGTCTACAGAATGGAGAGTAAAAATAACAATAATTAGTCGAATAAACTTACGAGCAATAAGATATTCTTCTATAAGTAACAATAAATTATATCTTAATAACAATAATTTATTGCTCACTAACAAAACTGTTTTTTTCCGTTGGTTCCGTACCTTGATAATACTCGCTCATGCAAAAAAGAAATACAGTAACAGAAGGATCCAACGGAAGAAAGCAGTACGTAGAAACTGCAAATATGAAAATCTATGTTCAGACAACAATAAAACACAGCGCGTGACGTAATGCAACGATTAAGAGCAGCAAAGTTAGATTACTGTTGTACCGCCAAGGCAATACCAAGGTTAGTACAACTGAAGAAAACAGTTCATTGATTTGAGACATATATTTGATGATGTTTTCCCATAGAAGTGATTTTGATAGTAAAAAGAAAGTTTCAACAAGAATTGGGGGAAAAAATTTTCAAATTTTGATGAAAACTAAGGATTTTATGGCTAGAAACACAAAACCCTAATTTTCTCAAATTGTCTCATTCCGAAGTTACTGCCTTTCTCCGTTGGACGGCAGTAATGATCTATCCAACTTGAGTTTTGTTCTTCTTCAATCTGAATCCACACCTTTGCCCGTGAGCTGGGATCTATTGAAACCAACCAGAGTGATCTTTAGTTGTGTGCCAAGATGAATTCATTCCTCAAGGTTTATCCAGGGACGGACGTAATGGTATCTCGGGTTCTCATTTATGGTGTATTTTTACTTCGATCATTCTTGAGTCCTCCATGACACATAGGTCAGTCTTCTGAAGTATGGGAAGACCGGGTCATCTGTAGGTGTAAATTTGCTGGGATAGAGACGATTCGTTTTTAGAATAGTAAACTATTCTTACGTTTGAGCTGGTACCTCATGGATGATGCCGAAAATTCTGGACCTAAGTCCGAGTAAAATCAAGGAACGGCGGCGGTTTCTTGGGGTTTTAGTCTAGGATGACCCTCGTTACACGCCTTTTAGCTGGTTTGATGAACCGGTTCTCGTGAGATCACCGAAGTTAAGGTCAGTCGGCTCGGGAAATTATCTGGATTGGTGACCGCTCGAGGGCAAGTTCGCCGGTCTTGGCAATTTTTCGGGGTGGGCCGTTGATGAACCCCGCTCCGTTTGAGCGAGTGAGGCAATGAGTAGCCAAGAGCGAAATCATCAGAACCAATGAGGAAGGAATTTCCTATTTTTGACCCCAAAATCGGATTCAGCACCTCAAAAAACCACCTACGGCAAACTTTCAGCCCATACTTCCTGATTTACAAATAAGCAAAACAGTGTAGAAAATATGAACAAAAAAAAAAAAAAAAAAAACTGGGAGGATGACGTCAACCAGGAATAGTTCATCTACGGCCGCTTGAAGCACTGAGATTGTAAAGTCTCACTTCGTTAAGTCCTTGGAGGCAACAATTCACAAAACCAGTAAAGATTAGTAAACCAGTATAAGTAAATCGAAGAACTGAAGAGAAAAAAATAGAGAAAGCAAGATGGAGAAAATAAGGTTTCCCGTTTTTTATTAATGATTTGGGGGCGGAGTGGATCTTGAAGTTGAGCCGATTTTCGAAGTCGTTGGACAAGTATTGTACCTGGAGTTCCTTGGCTTCTCTCGTCATTCAGTCTCGAAGGAGTGGCAGGTCATTCAGTCTTCTGTCCCAAGACTTCTTATTTTTCCCTGGTCCCCCTTAGTCTCATGGATACAGCCCTCAACACCGCTATCTGAACTTTAACTTTCAGAAAGCCGCTAAACTCAGACAGGTCTCTTCCCCACTTTTCAGGCAACCTGTTAGCTGCCTTTTCCAGGAATGCCTGGAATTCTTTGTGAAGGGCTCCATCACACGAAACGATCAGTGGTGTGAACGAGCCACGAACATCTGCTGCTTGGTCGTACTTTCTGTGTTTTTCGCGAGCAGCGTGCTGCGATACTGCTGACCATTCCCTGGTGCATAGGTAGGGGCGTCGGCATTGGTAATGCGGTTGTCGAAGAACGCCACCCTCCCACTGTCTCAGACACCATTGGCCTGAATGTCAGCGATCAGAGTTGGTTGACCATTAGCTGCCTCTCTCATAACTGGCTCTGTGGCCACCCCTCCCCATGCAAGGTTGGCCAGCATAGCACACTCATTGCGTACGTAATCGTGGGCCGTAAAGTGTTGCGTTGCGTCTCGTGAAATTACATTAGTACCCAGAGATGTTAGAGTGGGGTCCTCAATGGCCAAACCTCCCAACTTTGTTGGCAAGTAGAGGAGTCGGTGAACTGGACCACTGACTTCTCGTCCAAACAAGCCTGGGACAAAAGTCTCCTTGATCGCTTCCTTTAAAGGCACATACTCCTCATGGCAATCCCCAACCACTCTTTGGGTGTAACACCACTCGCGTTGCAACGACTTGACATAAGCTGTGTAAGCTGCTTGAGGACTTGTTCGTTCAGTGTTAGCCAAGTTTTCCACACAACCAATCCACTCTGCCACCTTCCCACGGTCATACTCTTTTTGTGCCGTTTGGGAGCCGATAGCCCCTCCTAAGTACCTATGAGAGTTCCAACGACCTGTTCTGGTATACAGATGGATCCAAAATGGGGAATGGGACAGGGATTGGAATCTATGGGGCAAACTCTGGATGGAGCCACTCGGCTCCTCTGGGAGCGTTTGCCTCAGTTTTTCAAGCCGAGGTACTTGCAATCGATGTCTGCGCTGGGGAGAGTCTGCGGAGGGGACACAATGGTGTACACATCCGCATTCTCTCGGACAGCCAGGCTGTGATCAAGGCCTTGGCAGCTTCCACCATTAACTCTAAGTTAGTGTGGGATTGTTACCATAACCTCTACTCCCTGTCACAACGCAACAGGGTTTCCCTGGAGTGGGTGGTGGGGCATAGTGGGGTAATGGGAAACGAGAATGCTGATGCGCTGGCCAGAAAAGGCTCACTGACTCCGTTCATTGGTCCGGAGCCGGCCGTCAGCATTCCCAAATCCTCCTTCAGGGCGACCATAAATCGGTGGGTCACAAACCAAACCACAAGAAGATGGTCAAACCTGGGAGGACATGCTCTAAGTAAGCGCATGGTGGCCAAACCTAACCCCAGCGCCTCTGAGGAGCTGCTGCGGCTAAGCCGCAGGGAAATCAGGCTAGTGGTTGGTCTGGTAACAGGCTTCACCCCACTCCGATTCCACCTTAACCGCATTGGGGTGACGCAAGATACAACCCTATGCAGGCTATTTGGTGAGGCTGAAGAAAAGGCCTCCCACATAATTTTTGATTGCCAAGCCCTATCAACCCGCAGGTTCCAACTCTTTGGGTCACCCACACCCATGGAGGCATTCCCCTGCACTAACCTAGCCAAACCACTACTGGCCCTTACTAAAGGGCTGGGACTGTTTGACTAGACAATAGAATCTGCGGAGAAGCACAATAAGGCACCAGGCTTCAGTACTTTTGGGCTCCCCTCACCCTGATCCGCAGATTCAGGTACAATCTACAATCTACCTATGAGAGTGGACAATCTGGATGTTGAGATCCTGGAAAACCTCTTTGGCTCTCTCTTCCAATCCAGGTTTGACAATCAAGTAGTTTCCCGTTTTTGTTTGATAACTTTCCTAACAACACGATTTCGTTGTTTCGGCAACAAGGGGACGAGAGGGCGATCTGAACAGCCAATCAGCGAGCGTTTCCGCCTCACGTTGAAGAGGTCCGTTTTCCCGGTTATTTTTTGAAATCATAAATTTTGAAAGTCTCTCAAAAATAACAGGAGACTTATCTATCCCACACCATTAACTATTCAGGAAAAATGCAAACAGAATTCGGTGAAATTCCTCATTCTGATGACGTCCGCGACGCCAGGCACGAAGATGCAACATGAGTTGGTTCTTTAATTACCCTCTTTTACAAGTGATTTGTCGTGTTTCAGGAACGGTACGAGCATGATTTCTCTCATTATTCCCCCAAAGGACCAGATCTCCCGAGTGAGCAAAATGTTGGCCGATGAATTCGGAACTGCTTCCAACATCAAGTCGCGCGTCAACAGGCTCTCCGTACTCGGCGCCATCACCTCTGTACAACATCGACTCAAATTGTACACTAAAGGTTAGTTAATTATTTGGTGTGTTGTATGTTTTCCAGATCAACCACAAAACCAGATGCCCACACAGACTCCGTAGTGTGATATCCATAGCATAGTTTTTGGGTTACTTTAGCCAGCCAAGATCCCCCGATCAAAAGAATGAACTCGAGGCCCGTCAGGGAGTTGGATATCCACAACGTACACCCTACAACACCCCCTTACCAACACAACCCCCCCCCCCCAACTACACCCTTTCCCACAAATATACGTTTACAGGTAGTAACTGACCTTATCCAATACCTCTGACTTTGCCGTGAGTCATACTTTCTTCCTTCCCCTTCGTTAAGGCCATATCACACGAGCGATTTTTTGGCTTTTTTCCGCTGGAAAATCGCTGGAACGTGAAGAGGAAGTTAGAATAAGTTAGGCGAAGTTGAAGAAGAATAACCGCAGAAAACTGCGAATAGAGCGCATTCTGGCAGCCAGCGATTTTCACTGACTACAAGTTTTGGATCAGGTTATAGTAGTGTGGAATTTTGAAGCAACGTTTTAGAAGCAAAGTTTCACTTGTTGTCCACCTATTCACTATATCCTTCGGCGGCATACTTGTTGGAGGTTTAAAAATGAACGAAGAACTGATTAATTTTTCTCTCGGAAAACTGCAGAAAACTGTACAGACGTCGACTAGTAGATCAAGGAATGCTACAACCACAAATTACTTATCGATGGAGAACCTTCGAATGGTTTCCTTCCAGCTTTTTTTCCCGCACAAAATGGCGGACTAGAAAAATTAGAACGCGTTCTAAATATTCCAAAGCTAGAAAAATCGCTCCACCAGGGTGCAGGCTATGCTATGGGGGGGGTGGGGAAGTGGAATTAAAAACCCGCTGCATGGATACTTGAAACACTGTACTTCTTCCCTTGCATGGATACTTGAATCACTGTACTTCTTCCTCTTCACGTTCCAGCGATTTTTCTGCGGAAAAAAGCTGAAAAATCGCTCGTGTGATATGGCCTTTAGTCCCTTCTTATATTGGACTTTAAGCCATGCCTCACTTATGTCCAATGATATCTGGACAAGAAAAATACATTACGAACTCGCGATTGAGAAAGAATAGTGACCTGACGTAATTACGTAATAAAATAACTCATCTCGACGATTGTCAGAAGTGATAACTCCGTTTTTTGGCCTATTTTTTTTGGCAAAATTTTCATTCGATTTTGGGATTTCACCTGCCTTGAAACATAAATAAACAAATTTTGAGAGGTGTTCAGTTTTTTTGGTCGATTCCAAAGGTTCATTATTGAAAATAGTTAACCAAAAATTGGTAGTTTCAACGGTCAAGTGCCAATTTGAACACTTTTGGTTTATTTTTTTCAATATAAACCTTTGGAATCGACCCAAAGAAATTTAAAGATTCTCAAAATTCGTTGGTTTACGTGCAAAGGCACGTAGAATCCGAAAATCGAATAAAAACGCTGCAAATTATTTCCCAAAAGTTTATTATTTTTCTGTATAGATACTGTAAATTTTTGAAGCTGTTTAAGAGATAAATCACCTCCTGAATTCCTTTCCCTTGTGAATCTCTTCATTTTCGTCCAAGCCTATCTAGTGGAAAGTCAGGTAAAGGATTTGAGAGGAAGTGGCCGAAAATCGGATTTCCTTGGACGAGTGACAAGCTTGGAGGAGGTTGAACGGATGTTTTCAGTTTAGGAATAGGTCGGTCCTCACGTCCATTCTTTTAATCGAGGGACATGCCCATACAGACTCCAGGATGTGGCATCAGCATTCACTACGTAGCCTTTCGGATGCCTTCAATTCCTGTTATATTTCATTGTACTGCATTTGTTCACCTGGCATACTCTGTAATTTGCTCTGTTCAATTTCAGTGCCACCCAACGGTTTGGTTATTTACTGCGGGACCATCGTCACTGAAGAAGGAAAGGAAAAGAAGGTCAACATTGATTTCGAGCCTTTCAAACCCATCAACACCTCACTCTACCTTTGCGACAACAAGGTAACCCTTCGTTTCCTTCACCAGAGAGTGTAAAAATTACAATGGAGCTGAAAATGATGAATTTTACGTCCGGTTCTTCACTCATATTGATTTCAGATTTAGTTCTATTCATACGTAGATTCAGTAAAAACTCAGTCATTTCGAATTGTGGTTTCATCACTGCCCATAACTTTTCTTGAATTTATCCGCAATTAGATTACCTATAAGTTTGCTTGAGCAATGGATCCACCAGTCGACCATGGCTCTCAGTAGTGGACTCCCAGATAAGAGAGTACCCTACATGGCCGATGCTTATCACTGACTTATCGCTATCACTTCACTATGCGTAATAATAAATTATCAACGACACGGGAAAATCCCCAAGTCATTCATCCCAACCTTGAATGATTCATAGTTCAAAAGCTCCGGACGTGGATGTAAATGCCTTGTTTGCTTGCAGTTCCACACGGAAGCACTGACGGCTCTACTGGCTGACGACAATAAATTCGGTTTCATCGTTATGGACGGTAACGGCGCACTTTTCGGAACGTTGCAAGGCAACACGCGAGAAGTTCTCCATAAGTTCACAGTAGATCTCCCCAAGAAGCACGGTAAGTTTTGAAATTCTGCACGAATAGTTGGACGGAGTGGGCTCGAATGGCGGACATTTGCGACTCAAAAGAATTCCTCATTTATTGATGCTTCATTCAAAGTTGTTGCATTGTGCAGGCAGAGGAGGTCAGTCCGCCCTTCGTTTTGCTCGGTTGCGTATGGAAAAGAGACACAACTACGTAAGAAAAGTAGCAGAAGTGGCCACGACGCTTTTCGTCACCAACGACAAACCCAACATCGCCGGACTCATTCTCGCCGGTTCTGCTGACTTCAAGACCGAGCTCAGTCAATCAGACATGTTTGATCCTGTAAGTTCGATTTAAAATCATTATATTAATTACGTAGATCATGAATTTTTATGATAATCATATCGTTGAATAGGACCAAGTGAGTGAGAGAGACGATTTATGCTGCAATGCAACACCCAACCAATTACAAAACTCAACAAATTTTGCATAATATCTACGAAATCTTAACAAACACACGGAATTGTCATCATCAATCCTATTCATAAAGCAGTAGGTTCCACTGCAATACTGGAAGAGCAGTATTTCAATAAATGTCCATATTGCAGTAAAATCCAGGTTGTATGCTGCTATGGAAGAGTTCAATTTCCCTCATAAACTCACGAAAATGGTGGAGCTGACTATGCGAAACTCGGTGTGCTCTGTGAGAGTCCAGAATGGCCGTACTCCTAGCATCCCCACACAACAAGGTCTAAGACAAGGTGATGCACTGTCCTGCCTGTTGTTCAACATAGCTCTAGAAAAAGTAATCAGGGATGCAGGAATCCAGACCCGCGGAACCATATTTTATAAATCAGTTCAATTACTGGCATACGCTGATGACATAGATTTAATAACTCGTACTGACAGTGATCTTAGAAGAGCAGTATCCTCTTTACTTGAGAGCGCCAAAGCCATGGGACTGTCCATTAATGAGGGAAAGACCAAATATTTAACCTCCGCAAGTAGTCGCGACTCTCACATATCCATGGAGGGCTACAAGTTTGAGATCGTGGATGACTTCGTATACCTCGGTTCGCTAATATCTGCAAATGGAGACCCAATCCCAGAAATTAAGACCAGACTAGCTGCGGCAAACCGCTGCTATTGGGGTCTGACAAAGTACCTCCAATCCAGGCTCCTATCTCACCATTTAAAAAGTGAACTGTATAGGAATCTAATCCGCACAGTTCTGACATATGGATCGGAGACATGGACATTGGGAAAACAAGGGGAAGATTTACTCCGAATTTTTGAAAGACGGGTACTTAGAAAAATATTTGGAGCCGTATGTGAGAACGGAGTCTGGCGACGAAGGAAAAACGAAGAATTGTACAACTTGTATAAAGATATGGACGTGGTGCAGTTCATCAAGCTTGGTCGCCTCAGATGGGCTGGACATTTGGTCCGCATGGACGAGGGAAACCCTGCCAAAAAAGTCTTCAGCGGGATGCCAGGCGGCAGGAGAACAAGAGGAAGGCCGCGGCTTCGGTGGACCGATGAGGTGGAGGAAGATGTGGCAAGGGTAGGTTACCGGAACTGGAAGACATTGGCTGGAAACAGAGAGGAATGGCGTAGAATTGTTGAGCAGGCTAAGGCCCATCCAGGGCTGTAACGCCAATAAAGAAGAAGAAGATTGCAGTAAAATCCAACTCCATTCCATTTTACCTTGATTTTTCTTGTTGGTAAACCGACTTTGTCTGTTTAGTACTGAAATCATCTGTTATTCTAAAAATTATAATGATTTAGTTAGGTTGGGATGCCAGGTTTTGAATATAGTTCGAACTTGGATGGATTATAATTACTTGTGCCTCAATATAGATAAAACTTCAGTTGTTAGATTCACAGGGAACTCACGAAAAGAATTTTCATTGGATGAAGTAATTAAACTTCATTCTTAAAGCTGCCATGGGAATGATCTGTGTGGGTGCCTACCCATTCCATTTTCTCAATGTTCCAAGTATCTTGGTGTATTTTTTGATTCCAAGTTGACTTTTGACCTGCATATTACTTCATTAGCCAAAAAGCTGCGTAAACTTTTTTATGTTTTTAAATCTTTGGGTGGTTTCCTGAACTCTTATTATTTAAAAATGGTATATCATGGCCTTGTTTCTTCCTTACTGAAGTATGGTATTATTGTTTGGGGGGGTGCTACAAAAACGCGGTTAAGGGTCCTTCAGACAGTTCAAAATATTATTAAAATTATATTAAGGAAGCCCTCCAGATACCACACAAGTTGGTTGTATAGAGACTTCGACACATTGTGTATTTCTGATTTATTTATTCGAGAGGCCTGTACTTTTGTATATAAAACGGGAGTGGATGTGGAAGATTCCTGTACAGGCACATACGTCACAAGAACTACAGAAAGGTCTAATTTAAGACTACCAAAGATACATATTGAACTACATAGGAGAAGCGCTTATGTTGTTGCTCTGAATTTTTTCTATGAAAATAATATTAGTTTTAGTGAATTTGAAAACTTTTTGGCCTTAAAAAGGCATGTTACAGACTTATTGATGAACTCACATCATTAGGACTCCTGTTTATATCTTTCATAGTGCCATTGACAGCAGGAATAGTTTATTAGTTTAGAATTAAGGGGACACATATGTCATTTCCGCGCTACGGCAGCAATTTTGGTTTTTTCGCGATATTTGTTCAATGGTTCGTCCGATTTTGATGAAATTTTGAGGAACTAATCCTCAATATATTTTGGTTAGATGGTAAAAATCTGAACTCAATCACACCATCCAAAAAAAAGTTACAATGCCAAACTTGAGCTGTTCTAAACCTAATTTTTTGATATAAATGTTCCTTTTTCTCTCAGAATACTCAAGCTATCGGCCTGAAATTTTGACAGCACCATCAGTATACTTATTGAAGCAAATTTGATGAACAAAATTTTTATGAAGTTCACAGAAAAAAAGTTATGAGGGTTTTACATTTTTAGCGATATTTTGAATTTTCACACACTCATATTTAGGCTCCATAGCGTTATTCGGCAAGACCCTCCATCATAATTATAGGTACATACTAGAAGAACATCCTGTAAAAATTTGGTTCCAATCGGATGAATAGTTCCCGAGAAAAAGGAACAAATAAGCTCAAAAACGTAATTTTGCAGGAGAGCGGTTTGAATCAAAAACGCGCGGCCGAGTTTGGGCGGTCAGGTTTTTCGAAATTTGAATGACTGTTCCTGCCTGTTTTCAACCAATGGAATTGCGGTATCTACTCTCGATAGTTCAACATCGATTTATATCGAATAGAATACGTCGTTTAGCATCGAAACCTCAAAGAATGATAGCTTGAGTGTATGTTTACAGGAGGTCGTCTTATTTTTGTGTCACTTTTGTCACTTTACCTGCTCTGCGCTTTGGTGTGTTCGATGCCGTTGCATCATTCAATGATGGTTGTATAGTGAAGTGTCGAGTCCTTGATGAATTAGGTATTGTGCCCGGGAAATATTGTACTAAGGGACTGTGCGAAATCGACAAGGAGAGGATGAGATTTGCGGAAATAGCGGCCAAGAAACAATCGCAGCTTGCCCGAAAAAGAAGATCCAGAGCATGTAAAAATCTTGAAGAACAGGTGCGAGAACAAGAAGGTGATGATCCCGCTTATGGTCCAGGTCTTTATTGAAATGAGAGTAATAATTTATACCTTCAAATAATTACTTATTATTATAACAAACATTGATCTATCTCGTGTGTAGAAAATCACTTGTGGCAACCCCCTAAAAGGTGCCAATTGACTACAAAATGAGATTTCCGAAGTTTTAGGTCGATCGGACAGCATTAACCCGTACCGCATCGAGGTTGAAATTCAGAAAAACTCACTTTTTTTCATGAAAATATTCTTTTTTTCCTCATAACATTGTAACCATTTGTCCTGGAGACTTGAGATTCAGATGTATCTTTTCCATATAACAGAGTGATAAAGATACATCAAATCGCCTGGAGGTCGGTTTCATAGACTGGAGTGTGGTTTTTAGGAGTATGCGTAAAAAGGCACATTTGCTAAAACGGACCACGTTTTGAGATGGGAAAAAGCTGAATAACATAAAATCTATAGCATGTAGCGAAAAAATTATGTGAGTAAAAGTTGAAGAAAATAACATTTTAAATAAAATGAGACCAATTTCAAGTCTCTAGGACAATTAGCTACTATGTTATGAGGAAAAAAAGAATATCAAAAAGGGAAAAAGGGTTGCCACGATTGAATTTCGGAAGTTGATTTTCTGTGACCAACCTAATACATATGGCAATAGGGAAAATTGTTCTATTTAGAAAATCACTTGTGGCAACCCCCTAAAAGGTGCCAATTGACTACAAAATGAGATTTCCGAAGTTTTAGGTCGATCGGACAGCATTAACCCGTGCCGCATCGAGGTTGAAGTTCAGAAAAACTCACTTTTTTTCATAAAAATATTCTTTCTTTCCTCATAACATTGTAACCATTTGTCCTGGAGACTTGAGATTTTGGACACACAAAATACACACAAATTTGGAGCACTTCTACTCATCGGATTTAGAATTTTTTTTTTTTTTTGGAATTTCTGGAATTGAGTCTATTTACAAATCATGGAAAAAAAATTTTTGTGCGTCCGGACCGAAAATTGACATATGTGTCCCCTTAATGAGACTCCACGGAAAAACACATGTTCATTGAGAACTTAATTTTCCGTGGGCACATTATAAATTTATTGAAGATGATAACATTAATTTTCGCAGATGTTTTGTAATTTCTTTTTTTCTTTTCTTCTCATGATTCTTATGTGAAATTTTGTATTGTGCCAATAAATAAATAAATATTAAAAAATACAAAAATACTATAAGTAACTTTTTTTTTTCAGCGACTCCAAGCTAAAATCATCAAGTTGGTCGACGTGTCGTATGGTGGAGAGAACGGGTTCAATCAGGCTATCGAACTGGCAGCTGAATCACTTCAAAACGTCAAGTTCATTCAAGAGAAGAAACTTATCGGTGAGCCTGGGTATTGCTGCGTTGCTCAATGTCAACTCCTTGGTGAAAACACTCACCTGTAACATACCTGTTAAGTTTCTTCATGCCAAAATGTCATGGTAGCGCCAAGTTGGTATGCAGCTCTACCAAATCCGACGTTGCCTGCTACAGAAGGAACAATAGTTCTACTTGAGAAACAACTTTATGTTCGAACAAAAATATGTAAACTTTGTGTAGTTAATGATTCATTGGTTTTCAGGCCGGTACTTCGACGAGATCAGTCAGGATACGGGGAAATACTGTTTCGGCGTGGAAGATACCCTGAGAGCGTTGGAGTTGGGTTCAGTTGAGACTCTCATCTGCTGGGAAAACCTCGACATCCAGCGCTATGTCCTCAAGAATCATTCGAACGCCGAGGAGAAAGTTCTCCACCTCACCCCTGAACAGGAAAAAGACAAATCGCACTTCACTGACAAGGAAGTAAGTGTGTTAAGTGACTATTCGAATAACTAAGGGAAATCTATCAAAGGGTTAAACACCCTGATCAAAACGATTAGTTGAAGTATATATGAGAGGCGTACATATTGATGTCTCGATACAATAGTTGATGTTGTGTTGTAGCCTAATTTGAGGGCTAAAACACTATGAAATATTCTATACCTTTGATATGAAAGGGAGTAAAATAATACGCGTGCTTCTAGCAAAATGGCGAGAGAGAAACTGATTATTGATATCATTTTATTTGATTACGTTAGGGTCGATACGACTCGGGTTGGGTCCTCTTGAAATAAAAGGCTCTTGGATTTTTCCTTTCTTTATAATTTAGCAACAGTTTCGCAGAACAACTCGTCTGCATCTTCAGGCTTATATTCTGTAGTGTAGCATTCATACATGTGGGTATAACATTTTTCATCAGTCTTATCAGATGGGCTATCCAGAAAATTTCAAGCAAATCTTCACGACTTTTATTCACTAGTGTAGCATTCATACATGTGGGTATAACATTTTCCATCAGTCTTATCAGTCATTATTAGATGGGCTTTTCAGTAACCTTCAAGCAAATCTCCACGACTTGTCAAGTGAAAAATTGTTGTTCAATGTCAAAAATAATATATACTCAAATCCTCCGTACATAAGTCCCAGTTCAGTGGGGGAATTTTTGAATAATATGAATGTTACAGAGCACATAAAATGAAAAACTTTTCAACCAAGGAGAAAGAGAAAACACCATTTTGAAATGGACTTATAAAATGGAATTATAAAGAAAGGAAAAATCCAAGAGCCTTTTATTTCAAGTGGACCCAACCCGAGTCGTATCGACCCTAACGTAACTAAGTTCATGCACGACTCTGATATCCACAACAATTTTATTTGATAGTGACAATCGATCGATAGATGATTAGACTGATCGATCAGAACAATCGAATACCTAACACCTCCCCCCTTTGGAAAAATAAAGTCTCCTTACATAAAATGAAAATACCTGATACTTGAGATTTTTATTTTTATTTTAAACTAGGTATGTCAATGAGAAATAACAAAACTAAATCATCATCAGTTTGGTTACAATCTTCTTAATTGAATAATTGGGCCTTGCGTGGCTGTCTTCTTGGTTTTGGAGGTGAAGGATGTGGTGGTGTGAAACCTCGAAAAGGTGAAGTTTCCGTATCGTCAAATCCTCGCAAAGGAGAGGTGATAGTGTCGTCAGGATTTGGTTGAGATTCCCTTGTTGGAGAGCTTGCCATAGGATTCTGTTGAGGAGGACTATCTTGATTGGGAGGTAGACATTTGTCCACACAATTTTGGGTTTGAGGCATCGATGGACGGCTCCACATTTGGTTTACATGTCTCTTCCAGAGGTTGTCATCCTGGGTCTTGATGAGATATGTTTGCACCCCCAGTTTCTCCTAAATGCAAGTAGTTGATTGTGAGAGTGGTGGCGTTAAGGTCGGCGTTCCTACACGCATCTGGCCGCTGGGGCTGTGGCTTGTGTTCACGCATTGACTCCTTCAATGTATTTCATATGTGGCTGTATTCCTACATGCGACTGAGCCATTGCGTCTGCGGCTGGACTGCTCGAGGAACCAGTGCCTAGCTGCAGCCGGGATATGCAAACCCGCATTGTACATCTCTCTTCAAAAATGGGAATCACAGACGATAAATGTGAATTACAGATTTCACACTATTTACTTTTTGTCCTCCTGTGACTCCAGTTCCCTAGCTTCTTCGGAGTGCTCAACATTTTTGCGCCAAAGAAGGATGAGGTACTGGTGGGGCTTTTAGAAAAAAATTTTCTTCTGTATGATATGGTGGAGGAGTATAAAAATTCAACCAAAAAAGAAAAAACATCCAAATAAACTAGCTTGTACCCTCCTCATTCCTGCCAAAATTACCCTTTCCTCCTCTTCCACGATCCTCCAAGCCAACAGAGCCCTCTTCCTTGACATTCTGAACACTACTGAATGCTACAGCCGCACGGCCGTTGCGTCCAGGACCGCGTGTAGGAAAGCCAACCTTTACATGTTCAGACCACTGACTAAAGTTTGGGAATGGCAATTACGCGCTCTAGTTTAGTCAGGTAAGGGGAGTGCTCTACATTCGCCTGATGTTGCACAAATAACTAGAGCTCGGAATTTGCATATTTTGCAGCATATTTTACCAGTTTTATGCGTATTCTGGATTTTTTTTAAAGTCAGTGCTGGAAGTTGACAATATTCGAAATCAAATGTTGGAATGTTTTGTACCCTCACTCACATCCCCCCAGCAGGTAATGGGCCATTACCTGCTCTAATGAATAGATGACTGGAAAAGCCGTCGAAGATAAACTGGAGGGGGTCCTATCGAATAATCCAGGGTGGTCTTCAGCGGTTCAAATCGCGAAAATTCTTAAAGGAGAAGACAGCTCATGGGACTCTCCCTACTCTCCAAAAGAGATTTCCACTTTTAAATTTTTGCCTATTGTATCTTGCGATGTAGAGAGATCGTTTTCTGCATTGAGAGAAATTTTAAGTGACAGGAGACACTGTTTTACACCTGATAATTTTGTGCGTGTAATTGTTGTCCAATATAATATGTAGTTCATCTTTACATTTTATACCTATTTCGTATAAATGTATAAAAGTAAATAAAAAACGTATAACTGATTTTTTGAATTGCTTGTTTACTTTGCCCCTGATGCTTCATAACTTTTTTCTAGGAGAAAAAAGGGCTAAAAAAATGTAATAATATGGAACAGCCTTTCTTAAAATACAGAAATTCCAAAGTCGTATGCAGTTTTAAGGGCAAATGCATATTTTGCATATTTTTCCAGTTTCCGGTACATATTTTTGGGAAATTTTCGTGCATATTTTCCGAGCTCTACAAATAACTGATAAAGCGCCAAAATAATCTGCTTAACACCTTCAGACCGGGGCTCAAAACCCAGATTGTCCCCAGGACCTAGGAAAATTTTGGAACTTCACAGCAAAACAGTCGCACTGATGAGAAGCCGGCATTTTTGCGTGATAACATGCACTGATATCCGAAACCGAAAGGTTGGGACAGTAAGGTGGGTTCATTCTGAAGCGATTGAGACTAAAAAGAGCCCTGTTGGGGGAAAAATGAACTATCCAGAGCGTTTCGAAAAATGTTCATGGATCCACCAAATCATGAGTTCATGGATCCACCGTGGAAGCAGCCGTACCCGGCGAAGGTATCGCGTGGATCCAGGGTGGAAGCAGCCGGTCTGAACGACACAATTTAGTATCGGAGGAGGAAAGATGGTCGGGCAGCATCACAGTCCAACTTGCTCAGGGAAAAGTAGGGGGCCTCTGGTCAGCTCAGGTGGTCAGGCATTGTTCCACAGATGCTCCATTCCGTCATCCCCAACCAAGTCTTTGGCTTCTTCCTTCTCGAACTTTGGTCTGTAGTCTGGATGAAAAGACACCTTCGTACTGTTCGATTTTTATTGGAGATAAGAAGTAGTTCGAGATGAAGTTACTGTGTGTGAAGCTAGGAATAAACCCTTGGAGTTCCTACGAGGAACTTGCATTTGCATTGTTACAAAGCGTAAAGCTTCCCCAAAACCCAGAGCTTTGGTCCTTTTTACTTTGACGTAATGACGTAATTCTCGGACGAGGTGTTGAAACAATGGTGGATTTTGGATCGTCCGAAACTCCAGCCGTCATCTGCAGTGTCCCTCGCCCTATTTTTCCACTTTTTCCATTGTTGTAAATTAATGTCTTGTTTCAGAGCGGGGTAGAACTTGAACTGGTCGAAAGCCAGCCGCTTCTCGAATGGCTTGCAAACAACTACAAGAGTTTCGGCGCCACCCTGGAGATCATTACTGACAAATCGCAAGAAGGATCACAGTTCGTTCGTGGGTTCGGTGGGATTGGAGGTAAGCCGGGTTTTCTCTAAACTCTTCTCTAAACTCTATCGCATCTACTAATCTCCTGAAGTGAATGGGTATAATGGTTCTGGGATTTTGGTTGTTAACTACTTTACTAATCAGAACATGTCATGTTGGGTGAATCCGGGGTTCCATTTCGTTTTTAGGCCTTTGCTGTGCATAGTTTCTTGTACATTTCATGACATCGTCTAACCTTCAAGTATTCTCAACTTATGCGGCCTTTTTCCGATGTTCATCCAGCCTCCAAGATTTGCTGATTTATTGATGATGACAGAAAGATCCAAAATTATGAACCTTCACGTTGATTTGGAATTGTTAAGAACACTAAAAAAATCCCTTTTGATAAGTTATCTTGAGGAAGCTGTCGTGACTATTTGATTCGACTAATTAAAAAAATAGTCCATGGTTGAGAAATGAAACCAAAATTTTACTAATTCAATGAAATCAATTCGATTCTCAACATGATTCGTGGGAAACAATTCTTGATATTTGTCTGTTTCCTCTCTTTTCACCGCCTTCCTCTTCCCCCTCCACACAAAAGGAATACTCCGCTACAAGGTGGACTTCCAGTCGCTGCAGGCTGACGAGCCCTTGGACGATCTTGACCTCGATGATTACTAACAACGACTCGGCCTTCTGTCGTCGCCAGGCAGCTCCTGGGCTGCGTGGGACGCCATCTCGTCACCTCCATCATTTTCCCCCTCTATTTTTTAAAACTTAACTAACACAAAGTTCTCGGCCGCCTAGCTCTACAGGTTCAGACATTATTTTACCTTCTCTTCAAGTTTATTCCACGTAGTTACCAGTCGATGTCGTCATTTGCATGTTGCATGCGGTTTACTTCTATACCTCATGTCACTTTCTATCTTGGTGGAGTCAATCACTCCACCAAGTTGTCATTTCTTTTTGTTTTACATATTCTCGATATTCCACGAGTTATCAGTTATCGGCACCAGGGGTGTTGGGTGACCTCTGAAAGAACATACACCAACTTGACCATAGGATCACACATACCCACTTTTGCGTCAGAACAATCACACCTCAACTTCGTTCCAGTTGAAATATTTGGGGATCAATTTTAGTCAAAAATGTATATGGAGTTATGCGCTAAAAACGAGTTGTGTGACTTCCTACAGTGATAGTCGAGCATAACCAACAACTTTTCCATAGAACAGGAAGTTCTCTGATAAGAAATGGGTGTATCAATTTTTCCCAGCTCGTAGCGAGTCGTAATGTGCGATGGTAGCAAGGCCTAGGTACATTATGAGAAGGTATAAGATAGGTAAAAGTTGGGATATCTGTATGACATTCCATGCAAATCTAGGATGAACTGTGAAAACGTAGGTAGGTTCTCCCAAATAACACAGTTAATTTAGATTACGAAGTGAACTCAAATCACGTGAACGGAAATGAATACATTGAAATCAATGTAGAATACTAATTCCTGGACAGGTTTTCTTTCATATTCGTGAAAGGTTGTTGTGATTTGATCTTAGCACGACTTTGCCAAGCAAGATAAGATGACTGATGAAAGGAGTTGAATCGTTTTCCTGCAACGGACTCTCCCTCTCATTGTTGCCTTACACCATGGACATTACCATATCCCCATGCCTTACACGGAACTTCTGTGGATACCTAACCAGAGGATCCATCCATCGACTTGAATCGAAATTTGTCTCGATCAAAGAAAATTAAATCAATTGCATCCTCCCTGGCAGGGGCCAAGAAATGGAGGGCCTGCATTTGTTACACTACTGGGCAGGTGCGGATGGGGCATACACTTTTTAAAAAAACCCATGTAACTATAGCAACTCCAGGGTCCGAACTGTTTGGACCAGCGACTTCAATCGAAATTTGTCTCGATCAAAGAGAATGAAATCGATTGCATCCTCCCTGGCAGGGGCCAAGAAATGGAGGGCCTGCATTTTTTACACTACTGGGCAGGTGCGGATGGGGCATAAACTTTCTAAAAAAACCCATGTAACTATAACAACTCCGGGGTCCAAACTGTTTGGACTATCGACTTGAATCGAAATTTGTCTCAATCAAAGAGAATGAAATCGATTGCATCCTCCCTGGCAGGGGCCAAGAAATGGAGGGCCTGCATTTTTTACACTACTGGGCAGGTGCGGATGGGGCATAAACTTTCTAAAAAAACCCATGTAACTATAACAACTCCGGGGTCCAAACTGTTTGGACTATCGACTTGAATCGAAATTTGTCTCAATCAAAGAGAATGAAATCGATTGCATCCTCCCTGGCAGGTGCCAAGAAATGGAGGGCCTGCATTTTTTACACTACTGGGCAGGTGCGGATGGGGCATACACTTTTTAAAAAACCCATGTAACTATAGCAACTCCGGGGTCCAAACTGTTAGGACTATCGACTTGAATCGAAATTTGTCTCAATCAAAGAGAATGAAATCGATTGCATCCTCCCTGGCAGGGGCCAAGAAATGGAGGGCCTGCATTTTTTACACTACTGGGCAGGCACGGATGGGGCATACACTTTTTGAAAAACCCATGTAACTATAACAACTCTGGGGTCTGAACTGTTTGGACCAGCGACTTCAATCGAAATTTGTCTCGATCAAAGAGAATGAAATCGATTGCATCCTCCCTGGCAGGTGCCAAGAAATGGAGGGCCTGCATTTTTTACACTACTGGGCAGGTGCGGATGGGGCATAAACTTTCTAAAAAAACCCATGTAACTATAGCAACTCCGGGGTCCAAACTATTAGGACTATCGACTTGAATCGAAATTTGTCTCAATCAAAGAGAATGAAATCGATTGCATCCTCCCTGGCAGGTGCCAAGAAATGGAGGGCCTGCATTTGTTACACTACTGGGCAGGCGCGGATGGGGCATACACTTTTTAAAAAAACCCATGTAACTATAGCAACTCCGGGGTCCAAACTGTTAGGACTATCGACTTGAATCGAAATTTGTCTCAATCAAAGAGAATGAAATCGATTGCATCCTCCCTGGCAGGTGCCAAGAAATGGAGGGCCTGCATTTTTTACACTACTGGGCAGGCGCGGATGGGGCATACACTTTTTGAAAAACCCATGTAACTATAACAACTCTGGGGTCTGAACTGTTTGGACCAGCGACTTCAATCGAAATTTGTCTCGATCAAAGAGAATGAAATCGATTGCATCCTCCCTGGCAGGTGCCAAGAAATGGAGGGCCTGCATTTGTTACACTACTGGGCAGGCGCGGATGGGGCATACACTTTTTAAAAAAACCCATGTAACTATAGCAACTCCAGGGTCCGGACTGTTTGGACCATCGACTTGAATCAAAATTTGTATCGATCAGAGAGAATGAAATCGATTGCATCCTCCCTGGCAGGGGCCAAGAAATGGAGGGCCTGCATTTTTTACACTACTGGGCAGGCACGGATGGGGCATACACTTTTTGAAAAACCCATGTAACTATAACAACTCTGGGGTCTGAACTGTTTGGACTATCGACTTGAATCGAAATTTGTCTCGATCAAAGAGAATGAAATCGATTGCATCCTCCCTGGCAGGTGCCAAGAAATGGAGGGCCTGCATTTGTTACACTACTGGGCAGGCGCGGATGGGGCATACACTTTTTAAAAAAACCCATGTAACTATAGCAACTCCGGGGTCCAAACTGTTAGGACTATCGACTTGAATCGAAATTTGTCTCAATCAAAGAGAATGAAATCGATTGCATCCTCCCTGGCAGGGGCCAAGAAATGGAGGGCCTGCATTTGTTACACTACTGGGCAGGTGCGGATGGGGCATAAACTTTCTAAAAAAACCCATGTAACTATAACAACTCCGGGGTCCAAACTGTTAGGACTATCGACTTGAATCGAAATTTGTCTCAATCAAAGAGAATGAAATCGATTGCATCCTCCCTGGCAGGGGCCAAGAAATGGAGGGCCTGCATTTGTTACACTACTGGGCAGGTGCGGATGGGGCATACACTTTTTAAAAAAACCCATGTAACTATAGCAACTCCGGGGTCCAAACTGTTTGGACTATCGACTTGAATCGAAATTTGTCTCAATCAAAGAGAATGAAATCGATTGTATCCTCCCTGGCAGGGGCCAAGAAATGGAGGGCCTGCATTTTTTACACTACTGGGCAGGCACGGATGGGGCATACACTTTTTGAAAAACCCATGTAACTATAACAACTCTGGGGTCTGAACTGTTTGGACCAGCGACTTCAATCGAAATTTGTCTCGATCAAAGAGAATGAAATCGATTGCATCCTCCCTGGCAGGTGCCAAGAAATGGAGGGCCTGCATTTGTTACACTACTGGGCAGGCACGGATGGGGCATACACTTTTTAAAAAAACCCATGTAACTATAGCAACTCCGGGGTCCAAACTGTTTGGACTATCGACTTGAATCGAAATTTGTCTCAATCAAAGAGAATGAAATCGATTGCATCCTCCCTGGCAGGGGCCAAGAAATGGAGGGCCTGCATTTTTTACACTACTGGGCAGGCACGGATGGGGCATACACTTTTTGAAAAACCCATGTAACTATAACAACTCTGGGGTCTGAACTGTTTGGACCAGCGACTTCAATCGAAATTTGTCTCGATCAAAGAGAATGAAATCGATTGCATCCTCCCTGGCAGGTGCCAAGAAATGGAGGGCCTGCATTTGTTACACTACTGGGCAGGCACGGATGGGGCATACACTTTTTAAAAAAACCCATGTAACTATAGCAACTCCGGGGTCCAAACTGTTTGGACTATCGACTTGAATCGAAATTTGTCTCAATCAAAGAGAATGAAATCGATTGCATCCTCCCTGGCAGGGGCCAAGAAATGGAGGGCCTGCATTTTTTACACTACTGGGCAGGCGCGGATGGGGCATACACTTTTTGAAAAACCCATGTAACTATAACAACTCTGGGGTCTGAACTGTTTGGACCAGCGACTTCAATCGAAATTTGTCTCGATCAAAGAGAATGAAATCGATTGCATCCTCCCTGGCAGGTGCCAAGAAATGGAGGGCCTGCATTTGTTACACTACTGGGCAGGCGCGGATGGGGCATACACTTTTTAAAAAAACCCATGTAACTATAGCAACTCCAGGGTCCGGACTGTTTGGACCATCGACTTGAATCAAAATTTGTATCGATCAGAGAGAATGAAATCGATTGCATCCTCCCTGGCAGGGGCCAAGAAATGGAGGGCCTGCATTTTTTACACTACTGGGCAGGCACGGATGGGGCATACACTTTTTGAAAAACCCATGTAACTATAACAACTCTGGGGTCTGAACTGTTTGGACTATCGACTTGAATCGAAATTTGTCTCGATCAAAGAGAATGAAATCGATTGCATCCTCCCTGGCAGGTGCCAAGAAATGGAGGGCCTGCATTTGTTACACTACTGGGCAGGCGCGGATGGGGCATACACTTTTTAAAAAAACCCATGTAACTATAGCAACTCCGGGGTCCAAACTGTTAGGACTATCGACTTGAATCGAAATTTGTCTCAATCAAAGAGAATGAAATCGATTGCATCCTCCCTGGCAGGGGCCAAGAAATGGAGGGCCTGCATTTGTTACACTACTGGGCAGGTGCGGATGGGGCATAAACTTTCTAAAAAAACCCATGTAACTATAACAACTCCGGGGTCCAAACTGTTAGGACTATCGACTTGAATCGAAATTTGTCTCAATCAAAGAGAATGAAATCGATTGCATCCTCCCTGGCAGGGGCCAAGAAATGGAGGGCCTGCATTTGTTACACTACTGGGCAGGTGCGGATGGGGCATACACTTTTTAAAAAAACCCATGTAACTATAGCAACTCCGGGGTCCAAACTGTTTGGACTATCGACTTGAATCGAAATTTGTCTCAATCAAAGAGAATGAAATCGATTGTATCCTCCCTGGCAGGGGCCAAGAAATGGAGGGCCTGCATTTTTTACACTACTGGGCAGGCACGGATGGGGCATACACTTTTTGAAAAACCCATGTAACTATAACAACTCTGGGGTCTGAACTGTTAGGACCAGCGACTTCAATCGAAATTTGTCTCGATCAAAGAGAATGAAATCGATTGCATCCTCCCTGGCAGGTGCCAAGAAATGGAGGGCCTGCATTTGTTACACTACTGGGCAGGCACGGATGGGGCATACACTTTTTAAAAAAACCCATGTAACTATAGCAACTCCGGGGTCCAAACTGTTTGGACTATCGACTTGAATCGAAATTTGTCTCAATCAAAGAGAATGAAATCGATTGCATCCTCCCTGGCAGGGGCCAAGAAATGGAGGGCCTGCATTTTTTACACTACTGGGCAGGTGCGGATGGGGCATACACTTTTTAAAAAAACCCATGTAACTATAGCAACTCCGGGGTCCAAACTGTTTGGACTATCGACTTGAATCGAAATTTGTCTCGATCAAAGAGAATGAAATCGATTGCATCCTCCCTGGCAGGTGCCAAGAAATGGAGGGCCTGCATTTTTTACACTACTGGGCAGGTGCGGATGGGGCATACACTTTTTAAAAAAACCCATGTAACTATAGCAACTCCGGGGCCCAAACTGTTTGGACTATTGACTTGAATCGAAATTTGTCTCAATCAAAGAGAATGAAATCGATTGCATCCTCCCTGGCAGGGGCCAAGAAATGGAGGGCCTGCATTTTTTACACTACTGGGCAGGCACGGATGGGGCATACACTTTTTGAAAAACCCATGTAACTATAACAACTCTGGGGTCTGAACTGTTTGGACCAGCGACTTCAATCGAAATTTGTCTCGATCAAAGAGAATGAAATCGATTGCATCCTCCCTGGCAGGTGCCAAGAAATGGAGGGCCTGCATTTTTTACACTACTGGGCAGGCGCGGATGGGGCATACACTTTTTGAAAAACCCATGTAACTATAACAACTCTGGGGTCTGAACTGTTTGGACCAGCGACTTCAATCGAAATTTGTCTCGATCAAAGAGAATGAAATCGATTGCATCCTCCCTGGCAGGTGCCAAGAAATGGAGGGCCTGCATTTTTTACACTACTGGGCAGGCGCGGATGGGGCATACACTTTTTAAAAAAACCCATGTAACTATAGCAACTCCGGGGTCCAAACTGTTTGGACTATCGACTTGAATCGAAATTTGTCTCAATCAAAGAGAATGAAATCGATTGCATCCTCCCTGGCAGGGGCCAAGAAATGGAGGGCCTGCATTTTTTACACTACTGGGCAGGCACGGATGGGGCATACACTTTTTGAAAAACCCATGTAACTATAACAACTCTGGGGTCTGAACTGTTTGGACCAGCGACTTCAATCGAAATTTGTCTCGATCAAAGAGAATGAAATCGATTGCATCCTCCCTGGCAGGTGCCAAGAAATGGAGGGCCTGCATTTTTTACACTACTGGGCAGGTGCGGATGGGGCATAAACTTTTTAAAAAAACCCATGTAAAGTTGCCTGTAAAGTCGGTATACGGG
This sequence comes from Apolygus lucorum, assembly GCA_009739505.2. Classification (NCBI taxonomy): domain Eukaryota; kingdom Metazoa; phylum Arthropoda; class Insecta; order Hemiptera; family Miridae; genus Apolygus; species Apolygus lucorum. The sequence continues at coordinate 34,275,763 of CM019173.2, forward strand.
CGAAAGTTTTATTACGTGACAACGACTTTGAGTGGTAAAATAATTTTAATGTTAATATTCATTCGTATAGTAGGAAGAAGGATAAAATAATAGTAACAATTTAAAACATTTAATAATAAGAGAACTGTGCTCTTCATAATATTGAAAGTCTTATTCTTGAATTACAGGTGGCTTTAAAATAAACACTTTGTTTATTTTAATTATTTGTTCCTATTTGATCATTTTCACATTATTATGTGAAAATAAAAATTCAAAATTTAAACAAATTATTATTGGTTGAGAAACGAAATAAACGTCATTTATTTCATCATGTTATATTATCAGTCTGAAATTATTTACCTTTGCTGTTTGAATTGTTGCGATGGACGAAACTACCTTCACATTATCACTACACAATCGTTTTACAATTAACTGGCAACGTGTAAAATTGTATGCAGGCGCCTAAATAGAAGCGCAAGACATGAACCGGTGTGTATGCCTATCTCTCTCGCTCTTAGGCGGGCTAACTGTGCTCGAGTGAAAGGGACGCGTGCCTCTCACTCACTCTCATTGTGAGCGCATAACGTGAGCGGAGCATAACGCAGTTTCTTGAAGTGTCACCCGGCAAACCAATTTATAAGACGTGGTCACGTCAAAAACCCATGTAACTATAGCAACTCTGGGGTCTGAACTGTTTGGACCTGGTGAGTCCTTGGCAACATGTTTTTCCCCAAACATTGGAAATTCGAGAGTAGACAATCGATTGTTGGATACCTATCCTCCTCTTCTATGTCAGCGTAAAATTATTTTACACTTAGATCCATGCATCATCAGTGAGTTTTAAGGAAATAAACTTTTTCTAGGGATTTTTTTTTCTACTTTGGGGAGAACAGTTTTCAAAGCGAGGTTTATCTTCTTTGAGGAAAAATTCAAGCTTACACAGAGGGAAATTTTCCCGGGGCTACACCGTGAGTGGCCTTATGGGTCAGCACTTGTGTCTAATGGGTGCTGAGGTTGTGCAAAATGGTGATCGCTGTAGTTAATCAATGAGTTGGCAGGTTCCAATCACTAATGATTCGATAACATTGTGATTTGTGAACATTCGTCTACCATTCTGTTACTTATAACCAGGATGGGGGGGGGGGGCTCATCTCAACAGTAACTGGTGTCAGTAGATGAAGCCACGACTGTACATAACAGCATAACAGGCCTCCAAAAATTATTTGATGCGAGCAAAGAGAGAAGAAACCCATGTAACTATAGCAACTCCGGGGTCCGAACTGTTTGGTGTTTCCTTGGCAACATGTTTTTCCCCAAACATTGGAAATTCGAGAGTAGACAATCGATTGTTGGATACCTATCCTCCTCTTCTATGTCAGCGTAAAATTATTTTACACTTGAAGATCCATGCATCATCAGTGAGTTTTAAGGAAATAAACTTTTTCTAGGGATTTTTTTTTCTACTTTGGGGAGAACAGTTTTCAAAGCGAGGTTTATGTTCTTTGAGGAAAAATTCAAGCTTACACAGAGGGAAATTTTTCCGGGGCTACACCGTGAGTGGCCTTATGGGTCAGCACTTGTGTCTAATGGGTGCTGAGGTTGTGAAAAATGGTGATCGCTGTAGTTAATCAATGAGTTGGCAGGTTCCAATCACTAATGATTCGATAACATTGTGATTTGTGAACATTCGTCTACCATTCTGTTGCTTATAACCTGGATGGGGGGGGGGGGGGGGGCTCATCTCAACAGTAACTGGTGTCAGTAGATGAAGCCACGACTGTACATAACAGCATAACAGGCCTCCAAAAATTATTTGATGCGAGCTCAATCGAGTATTTTCATGGAAAAGTATCTTTCCCCAGAATCTTGAACAAAGCATGGCATGACCAGCTCTCATTCATCTCTCACTTTTGCCAATGCATTGAACTTATGTAGACATTTAACATTTCGTAGCTCTTCATTTTGGCATGTTGCATCCTTGTGATTCACTTTTTTGATAAAACATCATCTACTTAGGACCATACACTAGATGTTCTAGTCTTTCTAAGTTATACTAATACTCCCGTATTTTGCTATCTTCATATTTATGTTCTTGAATGTTTTTTCTTGTGTGTTTCTATATTTCTGGTTATATTTTGAAGAACCACTCTTGATCATTCAGTTATTTGACATATCCACATACCCTTTAAGCCGTGTCCTGTTGATAGCCATGTGGGTACTCAATGAGTTCTTGGAGACGAGTAGAACATGAATATGGACTCCTAACATCTTCAAACCATACCCTGTGCATTCAGTATGTTGGTATGGTATACTGAACATCGTAAAAACCAAGATTCGTGTAAAAAAAAACTTTCTAAAAGAAATGTGAACACCATTGTTCCTTTTCTTAACCATCCCTTCAACTAAAAGATTTCTTTGAAAATTCGCTCATTGATTCATGCTGCATGAATGGACTTTTAGTTAACCCTGTCTTGCTCTGAACCAACGATATCATCTCAGACCCAACGTATCTCTTCTCAGTGTGGGAATGGGAGCCCCTTTGGGTTGAGTAATACTTTCATCCCCCCCTCTATGTCACGCCTCTATCATTATTATTATTATTATTGTTTAATAACTCCCCTCAAAGACGGAGGGAGCACGCCATTAACTCATTTCAAGCCAAGGGTAGAAATAACTGAATAATGAGGAGAGGAGGATGAACTGTTGTACAGAATGCCATCCGAAATAAAGCATCATTTGCTCCCCAATCGAGAACAAAAATACTCGATATTTTCCAGGAATGGCAGTCGGACGAATATCCAACCTGAAATGGTTGTTTACTTCAGTTTTACCTACTCGATATTTTATGAATTTTACTTTTTAATGAGATTTGATAGGCCTCAGTTTTCCAAATCGATATGATTCATCCAGTTCATTGTTTTGGTAGAATGTAAAAGTCTATTTATGGACCGGAATATGCTAACTCATGGCTAGGGATGGCATATCGAATGAAAAATATCGATATTTTGATCAAATGATATATCGTCAATGAGATATCGATACCTACGATATATCGGATAAAATATATCGATATTTCGGAAGATCTCGCTTGGAAAAACTTGTTGAAATAGATACGTAAGTTAAAACGTTTTAAGGGCTTCATGAGTCAAAAAATAGGTTGACCAAAAAAAAAATTTTTTTGGTACTGTTAAAATCTCCGTTTTGTACAGATCAGTTTGATATGCAACACTATGGGGTTCCAGAAACCAAAGGGGTCCCAAATTGAAAGTAATAAGCCGTAAGAGCTGGGCAGTCTGCTGAGCGCTAGATGCCTAACCCTCCTACTGCCTGACAGGGTGGGATTCACAAACATGGAAATGAAAATTCACTTCTGAAAAATCAATTATTTATAATTTTGGTAACTTCATACAAGAGGTGAAAGGCAAAAATATTTACGTATGTCATTGTCATAAGTTAGTGCGTACCAGAAGCGTGGGAAGGGCCAGCTTTAGCATCGACTTTTTTGAAGTCCCTTCCGGGCCCAGGTTGCCTCTTTTTGAAAACTTTAGAACCACTTCGAGGCATGATATTGTTATACCTAATCGAGAACACGGAAAAGTCAATATACGAGGATGAAAACTACAGTAGCGATGTTCAAATGTAACAGAATGAAAATGCGAAAACACAAGGAATGCAGTCACGCTAAAATATCAAGTGACTGCAATTTATCACTACCTGAACCTCGGAAACCTATCCTTCTTCTTCTTCTTCTTTTTATTTTCATTCACAAGTTGATGAAAAGCAATGAGTAGAACAAATCTCGGCATCAACGCCGCGCGCGCTGCGATATGAAACCAGAGCTGAGATCAGAGACTCGAGGTAGGTAACTTCTTTCGCCGTTTTATCAAAACTATGTTTTCGCGCAGGTTAGGAACATTTTCTTCGGCTGAGTTCAACTTATCGAATTAATTCTTTTTTTGTTCTTTAGAGGAACAGTTGCTGAATAGATTGACATATTTTCAACCTCAAATCCGGTTTTTTCTAACCTCAAAACAAATGAGTGTGAATTCAAAAATGAGGGTGTGGGAACCTTCGTCCCATAAATTGAATTGCTGAGTGGAAAGGGCAAAAAAATGTCAGTTTGGAGAGGGGATGTGACTGTACAGAATTAAAAAAAAATCATGAAATTACCTCGAGTGATTGTCGAGAAAAGGTACATCAACGATCATACAAAATTACATTGACTCACGAAGGCCCTTAAAGCAATACAAACATCCTTTTGGAAGAAATTGATCGATATACTCGACAAATCGGAAGATTTACTTGGATAAACTCTTTCAAGTTAGTATTTAACCCTCTCAAAAGTCTGATGGTTTACGTTACAAGGTATGTAGGGATGGCAAATCGAGTGAAATATACCGGAAGATCTACCTGGAAAAACGGTTGAAGTAGGTATTCAGCCTGCTTTAAAAAGTTACTGGGTATGAATTATCAAAATTATCATACCTAGTTGAATAAGTCATGGTTGTCGAAGCACTACGTCAGTAGCAAATTGTTTTTGGCGTTGCAAATTTAGGGATTAACTACCCTCAGGGGTCCTAAAACATAATATTGAACATCATGGTGTAAGCTGTTGCGTACTCTCGCGTTGTTGACAGAGGGAGGGGGTTAAACCTACCACTGTCCCCAAGGCGTGAGTGTATCGTTCAACGAGTGACGACTGTGTCGTAAATCGTTGAACAATTTCGGCACGAGTTCTGTGGGGGAAGAGAAAAGGCAAATACCAAAACACAGATTACTAAAGTTAATTTAAAGGGTAGCGTGATTATAATTACCTGTGGCGAGGTTGTAGACAATTTTGGAGCTCTCGTGGCGAGGTTGTGTCAAATCAGTGTTGCCTGAAGGGCGCTGAAAATTGTAACAGACACAAGTGTGTCTGGCCTGAGGGGCTTGTTTCGTGATCCTGAAGGGATTTTATGAAATGAACCTGAGGTGTGTCGATGCACGTTCCTCGTACTCGTTATCTGAACCAAGGGAAGAAAAGGAAAAACTACAAGGTTAACAACTACTAGCTTCGTTTTATTAATAAGTTTTGAGGCAATCGTGTGAAGCAAAAGAAAAGGTAAGGCCTGAAGGGCGGTTCAAAACAGACATGAAATCGTCACAATAATAGTATGTTTATACAGTTTCTGGCATTCGTTACAAATCGTTTTCCATTCTCGAATATCAATGTTCAAGTCCAAAATCATCAACATAAGCAGTTCAATGTTATAGTACGGTTTCGTTTCGGTTTTGTGTCTACAGTACAAGTATGGTTACTTCCTATTCACTGCACTACTTTGGCCAAAGCTTTATAGAAAATGGTTTGTTCACTCACTCTGACGGGGCCCGTAGGAAATCCGTGAGATTCGTGGCGGATGAGGTAGGGTCGTCTCTTCACTGGAGCAGCGGGGACTTCGCGGTGAGAGGACAGACTGAGTTTGAGTTGATACTGTGGTTAAATCGTGTGCGCACAATATAGACTGGGGGGAGGAGAGCAGAGGGTAGTGGGTCAGGCTCGCGGCTACCGTTCTGTCTCGAGGTTTGAACTGGACTAGACGAAGACGTGGAATCTTCTGGAAATTCCGTTGTGCCTCCCCACCCTCCACTAAGATGTTGGTCGTGGAGGGATTTCATTGGTTGACGAGGAGGACAGCTGTCCCTCCTCATCGGGGAGTTGGACGCTCGGCTGGAGGTGGCGTCTCGCTTGTCTGGGGAGACTCACGAGGGAAGCTAACTTAGCCCAGCTCCGCCACTGCTGGTGGTGTTGCAGTGAGCGGCAGCTCACAATAGATACCCTCACCGTTTCATTAATTTATAAATTGCTTCAACTCGTTTAATTAAGTATTAGGTAGTTTATATGGGCACGCCTCCATTACTTTCGGCTCAAGTCAAATAATTGAGACTTGAGCGCCACTGTAGTGTACACCATCATGTTTGAGCTGAAGTCAGTAGTCTGAAATCAACCCATCACGGAGGTACCTACAAAATTAGGAATAAAATTACTTGACGTTTTTACAGCTACAGGCGTCCTTCTCATCTATTCATTTTAATATTAATATTTACTTGTTGAAAACAAGTCGCAATATATCGGTAAATATATCGATATTGACCGATATCGGTTCTCTATATCGATATACGAGGGTAGTTCGGAAAGTTAGAGTACTCGATTTTTCCAGACTTTGCAAAAATTTTATTTAAAAAAAAAATAACAGGGTATTACAGGCATACATCTAAGTTATTTTTCCACGTAATTGCCTTCTCGATCAATGCACTTTTGCGACCGTGAAATGAGCTTTGTAATCCCCTCGTCATAAAAACGTCCCGTCACCTCCTTGCTCCAGTTTGTGACAGCTTTTTGAACCTCCTGGTCGGTTGAAAAATGTTTCCCACCAAGGTGCATCTTCAGAGAAGTGAACAGATGGTAATCAGAAGGCGCCAAGTGGGGGGAGTAAGGGGGGTGGTCTAAAATTTCCCAACCGAAGGAGTCCAAAAGAGCCTTGGTGAGGTTCGCCGTGTGCGGTCGCGCATTGTCTTGCAAAAACATAATATTGAACATCATAGATACCCTCACCGTTTCATTAATTTATAAATTGCTTCAACTCGTTTAATTAACTATTAGGTAGTTTATATGGGCACGCCTCCATTACTTTCGGCTCAAGTCAAATAATAGAGACTTGAGCGCCACTGTAGTGTGCACCATCATGTTTGAGCTGAAGTCAGTAGTCAGAAATCAACCCATCACGGAGGTACCTACAAAATTAGGAATAAAATTACTTGACGTTTTTACAGCTACAGGCGTCCTTCTCATCTATTCATTTTAATATTAATATTTACTTGTTGAAAACAAGTCGCAATATATCGGTAAATATATCGATATTGACCGATATCGGTTCTCTATATCGATATACGAGGGTAGTTTGGAAAGTTAGAGTACTCGATTTTTCCAGACTTTGCAAAAATTTTATTTAAAAAAAAATAACAGGGTATTACAGGCATACATCTAAGTTATTTTTCCACGTAATCGCCTTCTCGATCAATGCACTTTTGCGACCGTGAAATGAGCTTTGTAATCCCCTCGTCATAAAAACGTCCCGTCACCTCCTTGCTCCAGTTTGTGACAGCTTTTTGAACCTCCTGGTCGGTTGAAAAATGTTTCCCACCAAGGTGCATCTTCAGAGAAGTGAACAGATGGTAATCAGAAGGCGCCAAGTGGGGGGAGTAAGGGGGGTGGTCTAAAATTTCCCAACCGAAGGAGTCCAAAAGAGCCTTGGTGAGGTTCGCCGTGTGCGGTCGCGCATTGTCTTGCAAAAACAGACTCCCTTCGTCAGCATCCCTCTTCGTTTGTTCTGAATTGCCCTTTCTGAGTTTCTTCAAGGTTTTACAGTATCGTTCCGCATTAATGGTTTCTCCATGTGGCAAATATTCGATCAAAATGATGCCTTTTTGGTCCCAAAAAACCGAAGCCATGATTTTTTTCGCCGAAATTGGGTTTTGAATTTTTTTTGTCGACGGTGAGGTGGTATGGCGCCACTGTTGGGATTGTATTTTTGTCTCAGGAGTGTAATGGGCTACCCAAGTTTCATCGCCTGTCACGATGGAGTCCAGAAATGCCTCACCTTCCACTTCAAATCTCTCCAAAATGCGGCGCGCACCTCGCACTTGGCGGGATTTTGAATTGACATTGTTCACGCAAGCGCTCACTAATACCAGAGTTTTCGTACTAGCGAGGTGGTTGACCTCTCAATGTCTTCAGGAGATTCCCCCCCCCCCCCACAACGCAGTGCAGCTAACTTAGGGGAAAAAAATTGCCCCATCCCGTGAGAGCACCAGTACTGTTACTTTCACGTAATCGCCTTCTCGATCAATGCACTTTTGCGACCGTGAAATGAGCTTTGTAATCCCCTCGTCATAAAAACGTCCCGTCACCTCCTTGCTCCAGTTTGTGACAGCTTTTTGAACCTCCTGGTCGGTTGAAAAATGTTTCCCACCAAGGTGCATCTTCAGAGAAGTGAACAGATGGTAATCAGAAGGCGCCAAGTGGGGGGAGTAAGGGGGGTGGTCTAAAATTTCCCAACCGAAGGAGTCCAAAAGAGCCTTGGTGAGGTTCGCCGTGTGCGGTCGCGCATTGTCTTGCAAAAACATAATATTGAACATCATAGATACCCTCACCGTTTCATTAATTTATAAATTGCTTCAACTCGTTTAATTAACTATTAGGTAGTTTATATGGGCACGCCTCCATTACTTTCGGCTCAAGTCAAATAATTGAGACTTGAGCGCCACTGTAGTGTGCACCATCATGTTTGAGCTGAAGTCAGTAGTCTGAAATCAACCCATCACGGAGGTACCTACAAAATTAGGAATAAAATTACTTGACGTTTTTACAGCTACAGGCGTCCTTCTCATCTATTCATTTTAATATTAATTTTTACTTGTTGAAAACAAGTCGCAATATATCGGTAAATATATCGATATACGAGGGTAGTTCGGAAAGTTAGAGTACTCGATTTTTCCAGACTTTGCAAAAATTTTATTTAAAAAAAAATAACAGGGTATTACAGGCATACATCTAAGTTATTTTTCCACGTAATCGCCTTCTCGATCAATGCACTTTTGCGACCGTGAAATGAGCTTTGTAATCCCCTCGTCATAAAAACGTCCCGTCACCTCCTTGCTCCAGTTTGTGACAGCTTTTTGAACCTCCTGGTCGGTTGAAAAATGTTTCCCACCAAGGTGCATCTTCAGAGAAGTGAACAGATGGTAATCAGAAGGCGCCAAGTGTGGGGAGTAAGGGGGGTGGTCTAAAATTTCCCAACCGAAGGAGTCCAAAAGAGCCTTGGTGAGGTTCGCCGTGTGCGGTCGCGCATTGTCTTGCAAAAACAGACTCCCTTCGTCAGCATCCCTCTTCGTTTGTTCTGAATTGCCCTTTCTTAGTTTCTTCAAGGTTTTACAGTATCGTTCCGCATTAATGGTTTCTCCATGTGGCAAATCGAGGGTGTCAAAGCCACAGGTCGTATCTCATTTTCACCAACTTTTCAGGAGAGCCAAAAAACTGATTCTAGACCATAGTGGTGTTGAAATACTAATTTTTTTCTTTGATTTGAACATAAGTCATCATGTTTTGGCACTATATAACTGAAAATAGTATAAAACTCATTCACAAGAAAAAATCACTATGATACGACTTGTTGGTGTTCGTTTTGTCCGTGATACGACATGTTGTCACGTAATTTCTTCACAGTTAACAGGATCAGTAATTTAGTAGACAAGATTAAAACTTTATAAAACGTTATTTATTAATTAACTTTTTTTGCACAAAATTAGGATGGCTGTCACAACTTTAAAAACTATTTAAAGAAAAAATAGGATGAGTATTCAGTCAAAAAGATGCAACTACAAAAAATAATAGTAAAATCACAAGAATCACTTCACTAGCTTCAATACTTAATATTTATGTTTAAAATTAGCTTGCTTTCATCACATTAATTTCTTATCACCAACTTTACAGGAATTATTTAGCTTAATCACAGCTCATTGTAAAAAAATACAGGATCATTATGTTTAAAAACATTTCAATATGTATAAAACTATTTTTGTACGTATAGTGAAATAAGTCTACTGTTCATCATAATCTCTCTTGCGTTTTCGATTTTCTTCTCTAATACTTTTTCCTAGTTTAGGTAAGAGATCGTAAAATGCATGGCAGTCTTTTGGTATACCACAGTCTTTTAATGATTGTAGATCATTAAATTTGTCCAATGGGATTGGTCTTCTGCTTTTAAAGAGCTTGGGAAAATTGGTGAACTTGGCATTTTTGAGATTCGGTCTTCGTGGAAGGAAAGTCAAGTCCCCATCAAACGCAGTCTTGTATTTTATCATTCCATCGGGTTCATATTGGAGCCATCGAAGATCGGTAACGACTGGGTCATCTCGCTGGTTTCCAGGTCTTATAGATGAATAAACCATGCCTTTTATGAAGGAGTAGTCGAGAAAAAATTCATGGTCCAGGTAAACAGCTCTATATGGGGGGTTCTTGCGTCCTGCAGCAGTTCTATCCAAATACTGGCATGGGAGGTAAACAGGGCTTTTTTTAATTTGCTCTTCTACATGAGCATGTACGCTGTCTACCTCCATTTGCGTGTGTCCTTTTTCGAGATATTTATGCATAATTGTTACACCGTGTTTGATACTTAGATGTAATAAGGCATTCGAAAGTACCTTATTTCGGTTCTGAGGAGTGCAACCATCAGACCAAATGATCACAGTCTTCTTTGCTAGTTCAAGTAGCTCTTCCAAATAATCTATTAGACAGGAAGCATAGGTGGAAGCGTCCAGAGAAGCTCCTGTCTCGTCCCACCAGTAACATTTTACATCACGCGTTGCTAAGTTATAGATGGAATAGTTGTGCACTTGAAGTTTTAATTTATAATAGGCTGCACTGGCCAGCAACCTTGGAAGCACTTGAACAGCCATCAAGTCGACACTGATGATGTGGATATCACCTTTCAAGCCAATGGTTTTGTCCATATCCTTTTCTCTCTGAGCACGGTCCTTGAGAGTGCGATGCCGCAAATATAATTCAGTTGGATTGCTGTTGACTTGGACCTTGGAACATAAGTCGCATTGATCTTTCCGAGGTTGGAAGATGGCAATATTGAATCTCTTGCATACTTTATCGAAGGCGGTGCGACAAAGTGGCTCTAATCCATCATCTGCGCATTTTTTTTTGTACACATTGTGCAGATCTGCAAAACAAGCGAAGTCTACTTGTAAGTACAGCTTATTCGTGTCCTTTCTGGCATAGTGTGAAGGAAGCTTGGGTATCATCTCTAAGAAGCTCTTCAGATGAGCATTTCTTTGCTTTAGTGCATCACGAGATCGTCCACGTGATGGGGGAGCTTTCACTCTTTCTTCTTGATCTTCCAGGCATTCTTGGAGAGGATCATCGGTTTCATTAATTCCTTGAGTCTCATCTGGGGAGAATGTAGTGTTGGGTTCTGCATGGAATTTCATCACCCATTTTCGCACTGTCTTCTCACGTAGGCCGAGAGTATTTAAAAACATGCTTTTGCACACAGGCATGGTGATATTACCAACTCTTAAATGGTAGAAAAAAGAGTTTTTTCTTCTGCTCACCTTTCCAGGAGATGAATGAGATGATGAGCGTTTTTCTTGCAGGGTAACTAAACCACAAACATACATCTTTTTTGTCTCCCATGTCATTTCCTTCCAAAATCGCTGAAAGATGGGGAGCCTGTCTTCCTCAGAAATTTGGTCACATGAGCGAGTTTTCATCTGTTTGCATTTAGCAGAAAAACACAGAGGACCCATTTTTCTTTCAGACCTTGGTGTATCATGGATTACTTTGTTATTTATTTTCTTATCTTTCCTTCTGTACCCAACATATTTTTCCCCTTTCTCTCTTTTTGCTTTGGTTTCCTGTTTTGAGTTGACTCTTTTGACTTTTTCCACCATAAAAAAATTGTCTTCTTCGCCCATCCTACTATCTTTATCTTCATATGAAGTACGACTTTCCTCAACAGGTAGGTCATTAGAAAAAACAACTTCCTCCTCACCACTTGATTCATCATTATCATCATTAGATAGTTCATAGTCTGGGTCATCTTGAGGATCATCGTTTTCACAGCCAACATCAAAATCACAGTCTATTACCTGTCTTCCAGTACCATGGTTTGAATGAACTTTTCTTTTCAATGATGACGTAGAGGCTTCACCAGCTTCGAACGCATCACTGATTAACAGATTTTCGTCAATGTCTATTCCAGAAGGCCCAATCAGTGTCTCGTATTCAAAAGGCACGGGCAAAATTTCACCATTAGCATTACTACAAAACACAATTTCATCGTTTTCCTCCAACGTATTTAAGTCTGAATTGGTAATATTTTCCAAAGTGTTGTGGATTTCTTCGACTATCACCTTGGCCAATTTCCTGTTGTCTCGAGTATTACTTAGCATGCCTCCCTCTTCAGCTGCAGTAATCAGTTCTTCCAATGGCACGCCATAACTATCATCACTGAATGAAACGTCATCGAGGGAGTCCGATTTTAGTTCCTCAGAATCCATTAAATGGACAGAAAATTTTTCTGTCTGGAACAAAAGTGCACAACCAAATTAAAAAATGAACTTCTTGAGTTTGAGAAGAATTATTAGGAATCCTCAAAAATAATCAATTCTTTTTTTGAAAAATAATCGTATGTACCACTTTTTGTTTATTTTTTAATTTTAAGAATCGGGCGATTCGATTCTGAATCTCAAGAATCAAAAACCGATACTTTTTGCTTCTGACGATAAGTAGGTATCTTTGCATTCAGTTGCTCTGTGAACTACTTGAGACAAGAATGAGCTTTCTGATGAATTTGCGAAAAAATTTGAAAAAAGAATCGATTTTCAGATATACCTATTGATTCTTAGAGAAAATAATGACAATTCTCTTCGAAACTTCCCTAAAAATCGATTCATTTTGGAGAATCGGTCATCCCCACGCACTATCAGAATATTGATGAATTCATAGAATCATATGGATGTGCCAGAGGATAACAGTGCCTTCCCAACAATAATATTCTTCTACAGTTGAAATTACTATTAATACTATATTTCACACCCATTAGCTGAATATTTATGGCGAACAGACTGGGATCATCAATGCTATCGTATCGGGGGATCATTGGAAACAAGTCGGATCATCAAACACTGGGTCCCCTACAGGCACTGTTCTGTGGGGACCACAGGTCGTATCACGACCAGCACCTTTTATGGAACTAGTAATACGGTAATAGTAGTTTCACTTGGCATATCTCACTTTCCTAATGCAAGAGACGATTCACTGTAAAGATTAAAATCATAAACTACGCAACTTAACTACCAAAAATAAGAAAAAACTTACTTGGAATCCAAAGCCTTCAGATGAGGTCCCTCTCTGCACGTGGAATGGAGTTGATACGACCTGTGGGCGGGCAGTTTCTGATACGACCTTATCACTCTAACGTCGATATCGATAACATCGAGTTGAGAAATCGATATAAAACTGTGTTCAATCGACGCAGAATCGAAAATTCTATCGAATAAGACAAAAAAAATTTTTTCGGATTTTTGGTGATACGACCTGTGGCTTTGACACCCTCGAAATATTCGATCAAAATGATGCCTTTTTGGTCCCAAAAAAACGAAGCCATGATTTTTTTTCGCCGAAATTGGGTTTTGAATTTTTTTGTTGACGGTGAGGTGGAATGGCGCCACTGTTGGGATTGTATTTTTGTCTCAGGAGTGTAATGGGCTACCCAAGTTTCATCGCCTGTCACGATGGAGTCCAGAAATGCCTCACCTTTGTGACGACTCTACATTTTTACGGGACAAACCAGTTGGTTTGTTCCCAATTTGTTGAAGCTACGCCTGTCGAGATATCCGATTCATAGAGATATGAATCGATATCCTCTTCGGGCCGGCTGGTTAATCTAATCACTGGTTTGAAGGGGGTAGGGTCGTCACACCCTCCTCTGACTAATTATGAGCAATAAGGTGAATTTCAATCTGAAATTCATCCTATATTGTTACATGGTAGCAGAGCGTGGTTTGGTGGAAATGCACTGAATTTATTTCATCATTTCCCCTCCACTTTTTTCTTGGGTATTCCAGAAGGAATTACCCAAAGAGAATTCCAGAAGGAATCTCTATATTATTAAATTATATTAAACTCATTCCCTTGTTAGGGTTTTGCCAATCTGGCATTTTATTAATTTCAATTACGTTTTTCTGTTATATAAGCCTTTTCTAAGTTTACCTTTACAATCATTACACTTGAATGTTTCGCCGGTCGTATTCTTTATTTAGTTTGCTTTCTCCTCAGTTCCATTGATTTATTCTTTTATGTATAAATGGCCCATTCGTGGCATAAATGACCCATTCGTGGCATTCTTCTTCTTCTTCTTCTTCTTCTTTTTGAATAGTACCATCACGATGGAGGAATTCCCTTGAAGCTTCCAGATGTCCTTTCCTGGACTTCATACTATTTTCAGTCCCTTTGACTTTTTTCAAACATACTTCTGTTTGAAACCCAGAAGTATGTTTTAGGGAGAGGAGTGTGACGACTCAACATTTTTACGGGACAAACCAGTTGGGTTGTTCCCAATTTGTTGAAGCTACGCCTGTCGAGATATCCGATTCATAGAGATATGAATCGATATCCTCTTCGGGCCGGCTGGTTAAACTAATCACTGGTTTGAAGGGGGTAGGGTCGTCACACCCTCCTCTGACTAATTATGAGCAATAAGGTGAATTTCAATCTGAAATTCATCCTATATTGTTACATGGTAGCAGAGCGTGGTTTGGTGGAAATGCACTGAATTTATTTCATCATTTCCCCTCCACTTTTTTCTTGGGTATTCCAGAAGGAATTACCCAAAGAGAATTCCAGAAGGAATCTCTATATTATTAAATTATATTAAACTCATTCCCTTGTTAGGGTTTTGCCAATCTGGCATTTTATTAATTTCAATTACGTTTTTCTGTTATATAAGCCTTTTCTAAGTTTACCTTTACAATCATTACACTTGAATGTTTCGCCGGTCGTATTCTTTATTTAGTTTGCTTTCTCCTCAGTTCCATTGATTTATTCTTTTATGTATAAATGGCCCATTCGTGGCATAAATGACCCATTCGTGGCATTCTTCTTCTTCTTCTTCTTCTTCTTTTTGAATAGTACCATCACGATGGAGGAATTCCCTTGAAGCTTCCAGATGTCCTTTCCTGGACTTCATACTATTTTCAGTCCCTTTGACTTTTTTCAAACATACTTCTGTTTGAAACCCAGAAGTATGTTTTAGGGAGAGGAGTGTGACGACTCAACATTTTTACGGGACAAACCAGTTGGTTTGTTCCCAATTTGTTGAAGCTACGCCTGTCGAGATATCCGATTCATAGAGATATGAATCGATATCCTCTTCGGGCCGGCTGGTTAAACTAATCACTGGTTTGAAGGGGGTAGGGTCGTCACACCCTCCTCTGACTAATTATGAGCAATAAGGTGAATTTCATTGTGGAATTCATCCTGTATTGTTACACCTTCCACTTCAAATCTCTCCAAAATGCGGCGCGCACCTCGCACTTGGCGGGATTTTGAATTGACATTGTTCACGCAAACGCTCACTAATACCAGAGTTTTCGTACTAGCGAGGTGGTTGACCTCTCAATGTCTTCAGGAGATCCCCCCCCCCCCCTACAACGCAGTGCAGCTAACTTAGGGGAAAAAAATTGCCCCAGTAAGAGCACCAGTACTCTTACTTTCCGAACTACCCTCGTATCAAACGTAACATATCGATATATCGTTGCCATCCCTACTCATGCCTCATGCCTCATGCCTTCTGAAAAGTTCAGGAACAGAATGATCGAAAAAAATTCTTCTGCCAAGATACGCCACTATTTTCAATATTTAAAAAAATCATAAATATGAATGCAAAAACGCATCAATGGCCGGAAATGGGTTAATAAACGAAGAAAAAAAATCTTCAAATATTCTCTGATATTTGTACGTCTATTCATTCCCACATTTTTCTAGTACCAGGTAAAATGTCTTCTAATACATTTCTATTTCGTAGGTCTCCTGCGCTACAAAGTCGATTTTCAATCCATGCAACTCGACGACATTGAAAATTTGGACTACGATCTGGACGACTACTAAGAAGACTCACAGTGGAAACGAAAATAGCCGAATTTTTTTTTTTGCGTCAGAAACCCTCAACAACTGCTATCCCAGAACGGTTCTTACGCGAAGAACGTATTTTTTTGAAAAAAAATTATTTAGGAGACTCAAGTGCGGGGGCCGCGCCCTTTCCCTAAAAACATTCCCCTCGCGTCAAGGAAACCGACCGGGATTTTTTTCTTCAAGAAAACGACCTGTCGAGGCAGGTTCTAACACGTTTAATTTTTGCACGTTTTTTTGTTGAAACAGCCGAAATTTCGCCCCACCGCGTCACTACATTATACACAAAAGTTTTGCCTACGATTTAGGTGGCATAAAGTGTACTTTTTACTGGCTTGTACCTCATTTCACTATTCATGAACATCAATTTTCATTCGAACTGTATTGGTATATTTGTGAATTTTGTTTTTATTTTCCAAAATTCGTTTCTCAATGAGACGTTCGAGTAAAACATACTGGTGGGGGCATCTCGTTTCTTCATTTTCACTCGGCCATGTTTGATTTTGAAATAATGCGATACCGCCTGTTCTACACGTAAATCCTGCGTAAAATTGTAATGCATGATTTTCTCTATTTCGTTTTTAGAACTTATTGTAATTGTACGTTCACTTCTGGCAAACGAACATGGGAAATTGCGCAATATTTCGCTTCAGCTGTACGATTTGCATTCTGATTATACCGAAGAATCAAGTTATTCCGGCGTTTTCAATTTCTACTAAACAAATTATGAAGAAAATGGCTTTGAAATAATTTTTATCGTCTTGATACTTTTCATTATTATTGTATTATTACACCTATTTGATAATATTATAAAATTGTTAGATTAATTGATAGTTTTTTGAATTATTAAATCGATATTACGTTTAGGAAAAAAAACAACAAATTTACACGTTTTTGGAGCACAATTTTTTTTTTCAAGTTGAAGTTTTTTGGTTATTTTGAATTAAGAGTTCATAATAATGGGGAAGGGTGTACTGATGAAATTTGAAACAAAAATAGAGGTGGAAAATGAAATCCGTATTTTTTTATAATTAAAGGAATCTTTGAAAAAAAATGTGAGTTGCGCAATGTTATTGTTGACTCTGAAAAAAAAAAATTTTTTTGTTCGATAATTCCCTTCCCTGATGTGGGTTCCCTGGTACAACTATTGTGATGAGGTGATGAAAATTGGAACAGTTTGAAAAATAAAAAAGTTACAATACGGTTTGGTGTATTTTGTTCTTGTTTTCCTACTCTCTTAGGATTCATTTCGTGCAATCCTTAGAAATCAAGTTGGGATGGTGGAGGCGCTGAGACCTGATTTTTGTTTTTACTGGCCAACCTGGAGCAATTTCAGAAAATCGCTGCAATTATTACTCTACATTTTTTTAATTTTTAATATATAGCATTTTCAAGTCAAATTTAACCTTTTCCTAGTCAAATTCAACCTTTTCCATGTCGAATTCAACCTTTACCATGTCGAATCGAACCTTTCCAAGTCAAATTCAACCTTTTCCAAGTCGAATCCAACCTTTTCCAAGTCAAATTTTACCTTTTCCAAGTCAAATTCAACCTTTTCCATGTCAAATTCAACCTTTACCATGTCGAATCGAACCTTTCCAAGTCAAATTCAACCTTTTCCAAGTCGAATCCAACCTTTTCCAAGTCAAATTTAACCTTTTCCAAGTCAAATTTAACTTTTCCAAGTCAAATTCAACCTTTTCCTAGTCAAAGTCAACCTTTTCTATGTCGAATCCAACCTTTTCCAAGTTAAATTCCACCTTTTTTCATGTCGAATCCAACCTTTCCAAGTCAAATTCAACCTTTTCCATGTCGAATCCAACCTGTCAAAGTCAACCTTTTCCATGTCGAATCCAACCTTTTCCAAGTCAAATTTAACCTTTTCCAAGTCAAATTTAACCTTTTCCAAGTCAAATTCAACCTTTTCTATGTCGAATCCAACCTTTTCCAAGTTAAATTCCACCTTTTTTCATGTCGAATCCAACCTTCCCAAGTCAAATTCAACCTTTTCCATGTCGAATCCAACCTTTCCAAGTCAAAGTCAACCTTTTCCATGTCGAATCCAACCTTTTCCAAGTCAAATTCAACCTTTTCCAAGTCAAATTTAACCTTTTCCAAGTCAAATTTAACCTTTTCCAAGTCAAATTCAACCTTTTCTATGTCGAATCCAACCTTTTCCAAGTTAAATTCCACCTTTTTTCATGTCGAATCCAACCTTCCCAAGTCAAATTCAACCTTTTCCATGTCGAATCCAACCTTTCCAAGTCGAATCCAACCTTTTCCAAGTCAAATTTAACCTTTTCCAAGTCAAATTTAACCTTTTCCAAGTCAAATTGAACCTTTTCCAAGTCAAATTCAACCTTTTCCAAGTTAAATTCCACCTTTTTTCATGTCGAATCCAACCTTTCCAAGTCAAATTCAACCTTTTCCATGTCGAATCCAACCTTTCCAAGTCAAAGTCAACCTTTTCCATGTCGAATCCAACCTTTTCCAAGTCAAATTCAACCTTTTCCAAGTCGAATCCAACCTTTCCAAGTCGAATCCAACCTTTTCCTAGTCAAATCCAACCTTTTTCAACTTACTTGGAAAAACTACTGAATAAACGGTTTTTCCCAAGTTATCTCTATTTTTCTCTGGCAATTATAGTTCGATTTTGATGATTCCAGCGAGTTTCTAAAATCCTTTAAAATTTCAAATTTAGGCACAAATTTTTAGGTTTTTGTGCTTTCAATTTTGTGATATACTGACCCAGAGCGAGAAACGAACGGCGACCGACTGACACGCGGCTCCATTATTTTTGGCCCCTAAGTCGAAAAATTGAGCCCTGAGCGCCACTGTAGGTGTAAACCATTAATGTACACAGGTCTGAGCTGAAGTCAACCTACCTACAAAATTTGGAATAAAATTACATGATGTTTTACTCAGGTACACGCGTCCCTCCTCATCCATTCAAGTATTAATTTTAATTTATTTAAATTTTTATTAGCACTTTCAATGCGGGACTAGAACACCCTACTTTGGTCTCCGGCGGGAGATAATTTTGTCTAAAATTCGACATTGGAGCTTAGTTTTTAGCTATTTATATACTACTTGAAATGAATGGTTTTTTATGTTTTTTATTGCTTGTTGTCATATGACATGATCCGCCACTCGGCAAAGACTCGGGGTATGCAAGACTCAAGCGAGCAGCATGAGGCCCATCATGTCACATGAACACACCCGCCAGAGACGAAACTCTTCATGCTGTCATATGACATGATCCGCACTGAAAGTGTTAATTAATTCAATATTAATTTTTACTTGTAAACGAGTAACGATATCGGTAAATAAATCGATATTGACCGATATCGGTTCTCTATGTCGATATATCAACCGTAATCTTTAATCAACAGTATCCCGATACTTGATAAATAATCTGTATCGATACGTTTTACCCATTCCTGGTGGATTCTAGAAACCACATAGAAGCTTGGCCTCCTACTCCCTTTTAGCGAGTGAACTAGAAATGTAACTAGCGTTCGCCTTGCGGCATTTCTGATCGACCATAAGGTCCTACAGAGCTCGGATGGTCTCATTCGATTCTGAGAATCGATGTAAAATGACAGTGGACATTTGTTTCCCCTGATTCGCCCAAAACAGAAATAGCACGATTAAATCCTTACAGAAATAGCACGATTTCTCCTTCACAGTTCTGGGTGGTTCAATTTGAATCCAAAAATTCGACGGAAAGACATTACCGTTACATCGAAAATTTCAACCTCTTCTTAGGAGCGAATGACACTAAAAGCTTCGGGACGCATCCACTGCAAATTTTTTCAAAATCAGATTATGGTGAGAGCCGCGTAGACGGATTCTTTATCGAATCGATTCTCGGATTTCCCTTGAAACGTAAACAGCATAGCTCAAATGTTCAATTTTTATTTGTCTGGTTCAATTCCAAAGGTTCTTCTTCTTCTTTTGTGACTCTACAGCCCTGGGTGGGCCTCGGCCTCCTTCAAGACGGTCCTCCATTTCACCCTATCTCCTGCCACACTTCTCCAATCTCGGCACCCGGCCCTGGTCGTATCCTCTTCTACATCGTCGATCCATCTTTGCCTGGGTCGTCCTCTTCCTCTGGTCCCATACGGCTTAGTTGCTAGGAGCTTCTTAGCTGGGTCATCCTCCTGCAGTCTCCAGACGTGGCCAGCCCATCTCAAGCGCCACAGCTTTGCAAACTTGACCACGTCAATGTCACCGTAGAGCTGGTACACCTCATCATTTCTTCTGCGCCTCCAGCATCCTCCTTCGCAGACTGGACCGAGGATTCTTCTCAAGATCTTTCTCTCAAACGCTCTAAGCCTACTCTCTGACAGCTTCGTCATCACCCACGACTCAGATCCATATGTGAGGACCTGGCGGAGGAGAGTTTTGTAGAGAGTAATCCTGAGTCCTCTCGAGAGCGTTCGAGATCTGAGAAGCGAGAGGAGCCCAAAATAGCATCTATTTGCAGATAACAGTCTCGTATTTATTTCAACTGAAGGATCGTTAGCCATGTGCACCACCGAACCGAGGTATGTAAATGTCTCTACCCGCTGAAAGCTTTCTCCATTAAGAGTTATTGTATCGAGGAGTGTTGAGCCCTCCTTCTGACCAGTAACCATGTATTTGGTTTTCTCCATATTTACTTGTAGGCCCATCTGTGCCGCGGCTCGGGACAGGGACCCAAAGGCATCTTCCAAACTCCTCACAGTTCTCGCCATTACATTTATGTCATCCGCATAAGCGAGTAACTGTACGGATTTATAGAAGATGGTGCCCCTAGTGTTGAGTCCCGCTTGCCGCACTACTTTCTCCAGTGCCAGGTTGAAGAGCAGACAAGCAAGAGCGTCACCTTGCCGCAACCCAGCATTGGTCTGAAACTCATCAGAAAGGTCGCCTTGAATCCTCACTCTGTTGGTGGTGCTCCTCATGGTCAGCTCGACCATACAACACAATTTTTCGGGAATTTCAAATTCGCGGAGGGCAACATAAAGCTTTTCTCTTCGTATACTGTCATACGCTGCTTTAAAATCTATGAAGAGGTGGTGCACAGTCATCTGGAATTCCACGCTTTTTTCTAATACTTGTCTCAGGGAGAAAATCTGGTCGACTGTGGATTTCCCTTTTGTGAACCCACGCTGGTAACTTCCCACCACTCTCTCAGCATGAGGTAGGAGGCGATCAAATAGGATGTTTGATAATACTTTGTAGGAGAGGTTAAGAAGGGTAATACCCCTGTAGTTCCTACACTCAAGAGGGTCTCCCTTCTTATGAATTACACAGATTATGCCATTTTCCCAGTCAGTAGGCATCTTCTCACTGTTCCAAATTCTGTAGATCAATCCGTGCAAACGGGTCGTCAGCTCTTCACCTCCACCTTTGATCATCTCTGCACAAATGGAGTCATTTCCCGGCGCTTTGTTGTGTTTTTTTTTGTTTGTTTCCAAAGGTTAATTATTGAATTAATGCGCCGAAACCCCAATTTCATCATTGAGATTCAATACGATTTACCTTTTCAGAGTTTTCAAGAGGGAAATTAAGTAATTAAGATGTACATATATGACTGTTCAACAATATTCGAGAGGAATTTAAAATTATCTTGAATTTCAATTCAATAGGTATTTTATGTAAGGAATTAATCTAAAAGACGAAACAATTGAAAACACCACGAAATCCCATTTATTTTCCAACGCTCAGTTATAATATAAAATCAAAAGAATAAAATTGTGAGTAAACGATAGGAAAACTAACGGGAATTTCATTTCTTGGCGGGGGTGGCCTTCTTGGGAGCAGCCTTGGCTGGGGCTGGTGCTTTGGCGGGGGCTGGTGCCTTGGCATCGGTCTTGGGCTTCTTGGCCGTCTTGGGTTTCTTGGGCTTGGCAGCCTTGGCCTTCTTGATGAGGACTTTCCTTCTCTGGAGCATCTTCAGGTGACGCTCGACACGGGGTGAAACCTTGGTCTGTAACAAATGATGAACTTGTAATAAGAATAACACCCTCAAGATAGACTCGTTTCAATAATTTAAAAAAATGTATTAACCCTTAATATCCTGAGGTATCTTTTCGGAAGTCCTATTTCTACCTGCGATATTTTCTCCACTTTTAAACGGGTCATTTCAAAATTTGGGGTTATTTCTTGTCATGCAGCTTTTGTGAACACTCTATTTGTCTTGAAAATTCAGAATTTTTTCAGGGAGATACAGCAGGTTGGTGTCTGCAAAGATCACATAGAATGAATTTCGCTAATCAATTACCTCAGATAATTAAAAATCATTAATGACCCCAATTCTCTCTCCCTACACCTGTCCCAAAGGGTAGGTTGGGAACTTTGAAATTTTTTGGAGAACTCTATATTCACATTTTAATTTAAGTAAAAAATGTTATTGGTCCAGGATACTCTCCACTTCAGGAATAAATTAGAAACGAACGAAAATTCCATGGATTGGAAGGGTTTTTGCTATGTTTTGATGCTGTCACAAGGTTTTATTCTCTCTCCCTACAATTTTTTTGAAATGCCCGCCCACTCCTGGAAAACAATTATTTTGTGTCATGAAAAACAAAAGTGAACACTGCTGCAAGATGGCTTCCGAAGCTACTGAAGTTTGTTGAATTTCCAAGCTCCCAGTTGTGTGGGTTATGTTGTGAAGTGTTGAAGCTTTGAGAGTAGGTAAATACTTTCTCCATCCCTACAACCACCTCACTCATCAGGGTAAGTGTTCAACTAAGTTTAATTAAACTCAAATTACAATTATGAATGCCATAGTGTTATAAATTTTTTCTAACGTTCAGAATCAATAATGGTGAGGCCAGTAGAGAGTGATAACCTCACAAATCTCTCTCCCTACAACTTCTGGGAAGAGGCTGGTTTGTAGGAAGAGAGATGGAATTGCAGGGAGAGAAGTTTTGCTCATGGTTCACCAAGATAATGGTTTAAATTTGAGCTCTTGGTGCATATTCTTGGTATTAGTAGTTATCCATAGGTTACATCAGTAATTACAACAACATATTTTGTGCAGAAGTTCTAGTCAACCTTGGATGAACCGTCTACGTGTGCTGTTCCTTCTACCTCTACTGGACTTCCAGCTTCAGCTAAACCGCCTGTGCCCGAAACACTCACTCCAGGAATGTTCATTTTGGCCAGCTTGAAGAGCGAGTCCAAAAAAAATTCTATTAATAACTATTAATTAATCCGGGGTTGATGATTTTCATAGGGGACCATCTACAAGGCAATCCGTACAATCCCTGCAAATTTCATCAAAATCGGATGAGAAATGTAGAAGTTACGGCTGTGGCAAGGATTTCATGACAGACAGACACGGAACCAAAATTCTTCAGGAAGGTCTGAAACGTAAAACGCGAGTAGAAATTTTGATTTTGGAGAACATTTTTTTTTTCTACCTAGAAAAGTGAAAACAAAGCTTCCGCTACCTTGGTAGATTCGGAAGGAAAACATTACGCCTTATCACTATGTTTACAGCAACGATACTATTAATGACGATGGTACTATTGTAGTAAATAATGGATTACGGCGTTTCCGGGGATCCATGCACAGTTTGAGGTTAATGACAATGATATTCGAGTCATAAATACAGGAGATTTTGTTCAGATTCCCAGTTCCCATTAGTTTGACATTTTTGGATTTTTGATCCTTACCTAATTTTATTTTAGTTAGGCTCTGATTCCCGAATGTTGGACACTATTTTTTTATTATTTTCAATAATGAACCTTTGGAATCGAACGTTTTTGTAAGAATTTTATTATTCAGAAACTGAGTTTCCTAAGTATTATCAAGAAACCGAGTTACCTATGTATTACTTAGAAACTGAGTTACCTATGTATTACTAAGAAAGTGAGTTACTTATGCATTATCAAGAAAATGAGTTACCTATGTACTATTAAGAAACTCAATAAACTATGGGTTTACATTTTTAAGAGTTACCTGAACTATTTACACCGCTGGGTCATATAATTCTGACTTTTCCTTAAGGGCCTTCATGAGTCAAAAAATAGGTTGACCAAAAAAAATTTTTTTTTGGTACTGTTAAAATCTCCGTTTTGTACAGATCAGTTTGATATGCAACACTATGGGGTTCCAGAAACCAAAGGGGTCCCAAATTGAAAGTAATAAGCCGTAAAAGCTGGGCAGTCTGCTGAGCGCTAGATGCCTAACCCTCCTACTGCCTGACAGGGTGGGATTCACGAACATGGAAATGAAAATTCACTTCTGAAAAATCAATTATTTATAATTTTGGTAACTTCATACAAGAGATGAAAGGCAAAAATATTTACGAATGTCATTGTCATAAGTTAGTGCGCACCAGAAGCGTAAGAAGGGCTTTATCATCGACTTTTTTGAAGTTTTCATCCAGATTTTTTCGTGAACTTCTTCGTTTTTGCCTCTTTTTGAAAACTTTAGAACCGCTTCGAGGCATGATATTGTTATTCCTAATCGAGAACACGGAAAAGTCAATATACGAGGATGAAAACATCAGTAGCGATCTTCAAAAGTAACAGAATGAAAATGCGAAAACACAAGGAATGCAGTCACGCTAAAATATCAAGTGACTGCAATTTATCACTACCTGAACCTCGGAAACCTATCCTTCTTCTTCTTCTTCTTTTTATTTTCATTCACAAGCTGATGAAAAGCAATGAGTAGAACAAATCTCGGCATCAACGCCGCGCGCGCTGCGATAAGAAACCAGAGCAGAGATCAGAGACTCTAGGTAGGTACCTTCTTTCGCCGTTTTATCAAAACTATGTTTTCGCGCAGGTTAGGAACATTTTCTTCGGCTGAGTTCAACTTATCGAATTGATTCTTTTTTTGTTCTTTAGAGGAACAGTTGCTGAATAGATTGACATTTTTTCAACCTCAAATCCGGTTTTTTCTTACCTCAAAACAAATGAGTGTGAATTCAAAAATGAGGGTGTGGGAACCTTCGTGCCATAAATTGAATTGCTGAGTGGAGAGGGCAAAAAAATGTCAGTTTGGAGAGGGGATGTGACTGTACAGAATAAAAAAAAATCATGAAATTACCTCGAGTGATTGTGGAGAAAAGGTACATCAACGATCATACAAAATTACATTGACTCACGAAGGCCCTTAACCCACATTTTACGAAAGATTAGACTGATTGAAAGACGTGAAGAATCTGATAATTCTGATGTACCTAGATTATAGCTTCGGACTGTGATTGCGATAAATAAAAGAGACTCCTAAACTAAGATTCTCGTATTTTGAAGGAATAAAAAGGTTTCATGAGTTCAACTCACACTTGGTTTTCTCTCTCCCTACAAAGTCGAAATTATGGAAAAAAATTCAAAATTCTATGAATTTGAAACTACTTGATAAAGTGTGCGCCCACTTCAGGATCTGCCTCAGTGGTCAAAACAAAGGACGTTTACGGGAGAAAAAACATAAAAACTTCAACAATAATTTATGGAAAAGTTCGAGGACAAAATAACCCCAAATTTTGAAATGACCCAAACCTAATTTGACAGCCGTTGGCTGTCTTGATACTCCAACTATCGATTATGTAAGTAAACGTAATGATACAAACATAATAGCTCAAACAAATAATAATAATTCTCGAGTTGACAGGGTATAGTAGAGCCTTCTAGGTGACTTCTACCCTCATTTCTCACCTTGTAGGCTATTAGTGGGGTTTCCTTGTCAGAGATGACGATACTAAGGCAGCAAAGATCCCTCTATGAAGTGAACCTTCCCCACCTTATTCTTTGGTTCTTTACTTTATGAGAAATAACAGACCCCAACATCCTGCCAAGGATTTTTCCAAGTTTCTTCTACTCCAACAAAAGTGGGTTTATAGATACATTCTGCTCACGCAGATACCGCTAGTGGCCTTTGGAAAGATCATTCTAGAGCTGACAGACTGTAATAAGTACATGTAAGCCTTTGAGGAACCTCCTACTCAAATATTCTATAAATTTGTCAAAATACATCTAAATTTTTAACAAATGGGAAATTAGGGGTTAATTGCGCATATAAAATTTGAACCGACAAAAAATCGAATCTATTTCATCATTGGATCTAACCCTTGGGGTTGTTGGATTGTGCCTCACCATTTTTCCACTTCCTTCTACTTGCACTCTTTCTCTCAGACGTCAACTCTCTTCCCTCACCACGCAACTCCGGCTCAGAGAACCAAGGAAAGGCGTTTGGGTCACCAATCAAGACCCCTGGTCCATGGGCCAGAGTCATCCTTATTTAGGTACTCCACTGTCACCGTCTAAGGTTCTATTCAAACGCGTTCAATGGTTACAATTGTATTTCTCCATCCCAGAAGACGTTTGGAAATGGAACAGGATCTGCTTCTCCACCCCAGAAGATGTTTGGAAATGGAATAGGATCTGCATCTCCACCCCAGAAGACGTTTGGAAATGGTACAGGATCTGCATCTCCACCCCAGAAGAGGTTTGGAAATGGAATAGGATCTGCATCTCCACCCCAGAAGATGTTTGGAAATGGAATAGGATCTGCTTTCTCCATCCCAGAAGATGTTTGGAAATGGAATAGGATCTGCATCTCCACCCCAGAAGACGTTTGGAAATGGTACAGGATCTGCTTCTCCACCCCAGAAGAGGTTTGGAAATGGAATAGGATCTGCATCTCCACCCCAGAAGATGTTTGGAAATGGAATAGGATCTGCATCTCCACCCCAGAAGATGTTTGGAAATGGAATAGGATCTGCTTTCTCCATCCCAGAAGATGTTTGGAAATGGAACAGGATCTGCATCTCCACCCCAGAAGACGTTTGGAAATGGTACAGGATCTGCTTCTCCACCCCAGAAGAGGTTTGGAAATGGAATAGGATCTGCATCTCCACCCCAGAAGATGTTTGGAAATGGAATAGGATCTGCATCTCCACCCCAGAAGACGTTTGGAAATGGTACAGGATCTGCTTCTCCACCCCAGAAGATGTTTGGAAATGGAATAGGATCTGCATCTCCACCCCAGAAGACGTTTGGAAATGGTACAGGATCTGCATCTCCACCCCAGAAGAGGTTTGGAAATGGAACAGGATCTGCTTTCTCCATCCCAGATGTTTGGAAATAGAGCAGGATCTGCTTCTCCACCCCAGAAGATGTTTGGAAATGGAACAGGTTCTGCTTGATTACAGACGCCATTTTTGGCTAAAACTCCACCATCCCACCCATCGTTAAACGTTCCATTATCAGCGTCTCTTGAATCAAATTTCAGTGAAGGAACTGTTGTAATTGGAACGGTGGACCATTATTTGGATCGAGCAAGCTCAGGATTTTGGTCACCTTAACTTCAATCGAATTCCAAGAACCCTGTAATATTGGGGTAATTTTAAATGCACATTTTTTCAAATTATCTAACAGTAATGAAGGCAAAATGATACTGTTCCTAGTTCAGACTTCACTTCAGTGAGTGTATCCTCAGGACACCAGAGAACAGTGGAGGGGTTCCGCCATTGCTGGCTATCCACTGAGCGTTCTCCGGCTAGGACGCGTGGGGGATCATCATTACTAGGAACTAAAGTATCATAAGAATGAGTTTTCGATGTCCATTCTCAATAGATTAATCCAGCCAAGAAGGGATTCCACAAGACTTCTCTATGTCCCAGTGGAAGGGATTTGTTGATAAGTTCCAACAGTCCTCCCAACTTCGAAGGAACGAAGGGCTCTGCTGTAGAACGGAGGACAAGGAAGCGAAAAACAAATTGAAGAGCAGTTCCAATTGAAAATTCGACGAAGGTACAGAACATAAATTATTCTTATCAACATTTGGAAAATTCTGCGACATCTCCACAATAACTGTCTACTGTATTTGAGTAATGCTCAGAACATTTGAATGGAAAATCCTGCGAAGGATAATTGGGGCTGTCTGTGAGAGGGGGGGGGGGTGTCTGGAGGAGTTGTACGACCTGTTCAAGGATATTGAAGTCGTCAAATTTGTAAAGCTCGGACGACTGCGCTGGGCTGGCCACGTAATGCGTCTTACAAGGAAGCCCTGGCGGAACCCGAGGAAGAGGACGACCGCGGAATCGTTGGGCTGATGAGGTGGAAGAGGATGTGGCGCCGGAACTGGCAACCAGACGGGAGGAATGGAGGGAGGTTGTGGAGCAGGCTAAGGCCCACCCTGGACTGTGACGCCAACAAACAAGTATTCGAGTAAACTCACCTCTCCCTTCTTGGCGGCTTCTACCAATTTCTCGAGTTTCCTTTTCCTTTGGTCAAGGATCGCCTTCCTCTTGAGGACAGCGGCGTACGGGTTGAGGCGAAGCATAGCCCTGGTGTTGCGGAGTGGGTTCAGTTTGCGCACTCGTCGTACGATGGTCTTCCTGCGATACAAACAAAAATTGCATTACAATATGCATAGAAAACTGCACGCCCGAACCGAGATGCCAATTGGGCTTCAAAATTGGTCCAACAAATCTGTTGAGTGGTTCTGTTGCAGTAATGAAGACGACACTTACTTGGGCGCCTTGAGCACAGCCTTGATCTCCGGAGCCTTGAAGAGTCGGGAAAGGTCAGTGTTGGCCATCTTGGGCATGGGGAGGTTGTATCCAGCCTTGAGGGATGCCTTCTTCTTCCAAGTGCCGTAGAGGGCGTCCAACTTTTCGAAAGCGGACTGAGTCCAGATGACGAATCGGCCGATGTGACCGCCTGGAGCGAGCTTCAGCAAGTTGAGGCGGCTCACTTCGATCAAATCGACACCGGGAATGTTACGGAAAGCCCTGTTAAGACCCTGAAGTCAAAATAAGGTATTTGCATTGAGTTTATACATCTTCAATCCCATCTAAGTTTCAAGTTTTTCTTCAATTTGGCTTCTGGTAGTATGAAGTCGCCTGTGCTTGCTACCTACTTGCATTAGCGAAATGAAAAAATTAATATGATAGCTACGTAATAAATTTTAGAATTTCTTAATCTCAGGTATTGGAGTAATTTTGTATCTCAACACAGAATGTGAATAGCTATCCTCTTCTAATTCAGAAAACCAAGCCTCAGGGAATACATCGACAGCCCCACTGCAAAACCCTGTATGTTCCAATTTTTCCAAAAATAAGGATTTGAGCCTTTCCGATAGATTGGGCTCTTGCGCACATTATAGTGTCGCCAAAACGGGCTATGGCTTCTCATTTCTTTTCTGTGGTGAAATGTAATAACCTTTAAGCCAGGTTCATATGTTAAAAATGTCACTGTTTTTCTCGTCTCCTGGAAACTTTTAGGGTATTGAACATACAGGGTTTTGCAGTGGGGCTGTCGACATATAGATTTAGCAGGATAAGTGTGGTTCAGACTTCACTTCAGTGAATTCGTCTTCAATAAGCCTGAGAACAGTGGAGGGGTTCCGCCATTGCTGGCTATCCACTGAGCGTTCTCCGGCTAAGACGCGTGGAGGATCATCATTACCGTTCGTCTGCATAGAATATTCAAGTCAATTGTATTCCAAAAACATATTTACCTGATCCTGATCGTAGATGATGAGGGGTCCACGCCTCTGGATCCTTCTGCGGTTCCTCATCTTACCTTTACCAGCGCGGAACCTCTTCGACTTGTAGACCTGAACGCCAAAATTGAATAAATTAAAATCTGAACACGTAAAAGAAAATACTCAAGAGAACTTCAAGTGTACACTAATAAAAATTGATAAATTGCTCACAAAAAACCATAGTAGCTAAACTCGGAAAAAAATTGAGTTAGCGCCACAAAAAATTCAGAATCTTTTCCTCTTCGACGTGCAACATCGACGAAACTTCGATTCACAACCTCCTCTTCAGAAAGCAGCAGGTTTTGTCGACGATGCGCGTCAAAGAGGAAGAGATGAATTTGTGTGGCGCTTACAACAAATTTTCCGTTATGGAGTTACGCCACTATGGTTCTCAGTTTGCGAAATGAGGGTAACAGAAACCACTCACCTTCTGGATGTCTTGCCAGGCTTTGATACGGTGGAGGAATATGACAGCCTGTTTGGTTTTGGTGTATTCCTGAACTTTGTCGGATACAACGAGGGGGAATTCTGGGACGCTCTGCACCATGTGTCCTAAACAGATAAGTACAAGAGAATACATATAAATGTAGTATTTATCTGCAGATAAATAACCATCTGAATTTCAACTCTTGGACTCATGACTTCCAAATCCATTTTCGATGTTTTGAAAGATAACATCTGTGTATAAATCATTTGAAATTTATAATGTGTTCGAACTTTCTTTGCGGAAAATTTGTTCGTATTTTCTTGTGTTTTATGGGATTCAATACTAGACTGACCTTTGGACATGACGAGGGCTGGGACGCCTGACGCAGCAATGGCGGACACGACGGCGTAGCGTTTCTGGTTCACGTTGATCTTGCGATGCCAACGGCGCCACGGGCGAGTGGGGGCGAACATCCTACCGCCGCGACACATGTTGCCGAAAGCACCCTGGCCAGAGCGGTGAGTACCACCTCCGCGAACACGGGGGATACGAGCCACGGCACGACCGGTACCCCATGACTCAGCTGAAGTCTGGTGACCTGCAAATACACGAATAAGTTGATGTCAGAAGACTTGGAAGATAAAATGGAGGCAGATAGAAAATAGAATAACAGCAACCTAAGAACAGTCATTTTGATTCCAAATGCCAGGATGAACATCGATACGTCCAATAGTGCTCTGATTAAAATTACCTTGGAGAGCAACTTTTTACGAGTGACAGCAATTTAAATTTTTTTCAGTTGATAGGCGAAACTACTCTGGGTTTTTTAGGTCCATTTTGTAATTAAAACGGTTTTTTTTACATTATCTCACATCAGACAACCATTCCGACTCAACAACATATTAAATTTTGAAAGTTACAGGGTGTCCAAAGATTCCCCGAAAAAAAAATCAGAGTTTTCCAGGGTCAATTTTTGACTTTTTTTGGCGTTCTAAATGAACTAAAATAAAAATTTAAAAAAATCATAATTTCTCAAAATTCAGGGTTTTAAAGACATTTTAGAATGAAAAACGCTGCAAATCATTGCTCAAAGGTTTATTATTTTCTGTATAGATCATCCTTCTGTATAGATCACTGGTTCTCCATCAATAGCACCTACCACCATCTGTATTCTCCCTTGACCTTCCCTCTCAAATTTCAGCTCCTGCGTTCAATAGGATTGAAAATGGCTTCGGAGCTCACTCAGCTGATCAGTGATCTGAAGAGTGAAGAAGATCTCCTCGAATGCTGGAGACGCCTGGAAGAGCACTTCCATTCAATAGGATTGAAAATGGCTTTCGAGCTCACTCAGCTGATCAGTGATGTGAGGAGTGAAGAAGATCTCCTCGAATGCTGGAGACGCCTGGAAGAGCACCTCCATTCAATAGGATTGAAAATGGCTTTCGAGCTCACTCAGCTGATCAGTGATGTGAGGAGTGAAGAAGATCTCCTCGAATGCTGGAGACGCCTGGAAGAGCACTTCCATTCAATAGGATTGAAAATGGCTTTCGAGCTCACTCAGCTGATCAGTGATGTGAGGAGTGAAGAAGATCTCCTCGAATGCTGGAGACGCCTGGAAGAGCACCTCCATTCAATAGGATTGAAAATGGCTTTAGAGCTCACTCAGCTGATCAGTGAGCAATGATTTGCAGCGTTTTTTACCTACAAACATTGTTTTTACCTACCAATTTTTTTTTACCTACCAACTATTGGTAGGTACTACCTACCACACCATACTGGCTTCACACCTTCACAATCAAGTTTATTAGAAAGAACTAAACGCTTCACACTCGATTCGAAAAATAGAAAGCTTGATATGGAAATTTGATTACTGGTTACGCAGAAGGCAAAACTGTATACAAATCGAAGAAATGAACAGCGATCGCATTTTAGTCCGATAAAATTTGAACGGCGATTAGACCTCTTTTGCGATTCACACTCATGATTCTGTTTTATCGAAGGAAAACCTTCAAATACTCGTAGGGACCGAACGGTTTGTCCTACAGAGCTCCGGGTGGTCTCAAAAATTTTTAAAAATTCTGTACTATTTAAAATTGGTGAAAAAACGATACCTTTATTTCTAGAGTTTTCGAGCTAGGGCACTCTTGAAAATTTCAACCCTTAATTTTCACCCCTTAGAAGTGACCTACATCAACCAAAAGCTTCGCGGCACAACTAGACCCCAAATGGAGCCTACATACCAAATTTGAACCAAATCGGTCCAGTGTTGCTAAGAAAAGTGCCGCGTACGGCGGACGGACGGAAATTTTTTTATTCGATTTTCGGATTCTACGTACCTTGAAACGTAAAACATCAAATTTTGAGGGGGGGTTAAAATTTTTTTATCTTGCTCGATTCCAAAGGCTTATTATTGAAAATAATAAACCAAAAAGCGCCAAAAATGAAAGAAAAATTTTAACCCCCCCTCAAAATTTGATGTTTTACGTTTCAAGGTACGTAGAATACGAAAATCGAATAAATATAGAAAAACGCTTGCATACGAGTCTGCAACACATTGAAACATTTTCATGCTGATCTGGGAGCTCAATTTTCGACTCAGCTGATCTGGGAGCTCGATTTTCGACTCAGCTGATCTGGGAGCTCGATTTTCGACTCAGCTGATCTGGGAGCTCAATTTTCGACTCAGCTGATCTGGGAGCTCGATTTTCGACTCAGCTGATCTGGGAGCTCAATTTTCGACTCAGCTGATCTGGTAATATCAAACTGTAAAGTACCTACCTACCTAACAACTTCACTTCTGATGGTCATAATCATCATTGTGGCGACTTGGGACAAATTTCGTTGCAACAAATTTCGTCGCATCAAATTTCGTGACGATTTTTTTTTATGTGCCATATGAAAGACATGAAAATGTCAAAAAAAGTGGGTGTGGCATAAAGTTTCTTCGTTTCCACAACCCGATAACAGTAAGGATGATCCGATGCTTAGTAGCAGTAGATTACCTATCTCCAAGTAGGTACCCATCAGACAGAGGCGATGATTTTCACCTACACCCCAATCCCTAAAAATTGCATAGAAACCCCTAAAAATTTCATAGAAATATAGGATGGGTAGAAGAGCGTAATCATTTTCATAGGGAATCATCTACAGCCCAATTCACCCTGAATATTTCACCGAAATCGAAGAATAACTTTGAATAGTTTGGCCCGTTACAAAGATTTCATGACAGACACAACAGAGACTTCGATTCTAGGATGAAGTCGAGAATTAACATTAAATTCATCCAAACTTGTAGGTTTACTAGAGAGAAATGACCACTTCAGAGGCTTGTTTTCACCTTCGATTGTTCAAAAAAGTAAAAAATGCATAGTGGGCGGTTGTGTAAGTAATTAGTGGGGGAGAATGATGTCCAGAAGAGATCGTGAGAACTTGTGTCCAATTGAGGGACCAGAAATCTAATCTCCGCCTGGAGTGCGTCCACTGATCCCCGAACCAATCCCAGCAGAACTCCTACATCCACTAAGTGTCTGCGAGCTGAGGGACTCAGCAAGTTAATCTCAGCAGCCAGGGAATTATAATCAAGGTCCTCCCGCGCTATGCGAATCTTGCACGCCACATACCTTAAACATCCACCACGGTGGACCCTCTCAACTTGGCTATTGTGGCACTGATAAAATGGATTCCAGACAACCGTGGCATACTCCAAAATCTTGATATAATTCTCTACTGATTGATTCTCTACACAGCTATATTTCATGCCTCTACAAGTAAATTTTATGGTCTAAGCAATCCATGGTTATGGTCATCAAGAGACAACATTAGTTCATCTATTCCCCACTCGGGCGCCAATGGTAGACGTCTACTTCAACTCAACTCTGCCAACGTATGTAACACCACAAAGTCAACACTTCGTCATTAATTGAATAGAATAAACATCAACATCATTTGGAAAGATGCGACTGGAAAAGAAAATGACAGGTCAAATGAGATAAGCCCAGGTAATAGAGAGTTTTCGCCACGTCTTTTGTGACGATCGTCCGCGTGTAATATCCATGCAACCGTCTGAAAATGGTGACTGCGCATGCGTGACGACTCGGACGGCGAGCTCGGTCGTCTTGGACGCTGCCAAATGCCGGCTTTTGACGGCGTCGAGAACGACGGCTTTCTTGACGACTGTGCCCTTGATAACCTCACACTTTTATAACCAGTTTTAATTTAGATCGGATGAAGCAGGATTTTGTGTTGTGTTCGACGGTCGACTCCCGTGTTTTGGTTCTCGATTTTAGCTTTTATTTGTAGAACAGTTTTCTTTTTCCCGGGAATTATCAAGTTTTTCATCTCTCGAAACAAACTACTCGTCACCAGAATTCTGTTATCTTCGCATCAAGATCAAGTGAATCCATCGTATACTATTGATGACTCTGTGCGAATTTTACATTGTTTGAATGCCAATGAAATTTCTGAATAAATGCACCCTTGTTTTTCATTTTATGTTGCACATTATTTATTCATCTACCAACATACCTAACTACAGATCTACAATAAACAGACAACGAGTGTCAGTTCACGTAAGTAGGTACCATGTAAGATTTCAATTGATAGGTCCGTTTGTTGTGATCATCGTACTTGTAAGTTGCATGTCAAATTGGAAAAAATGCTCTTACAACAGTTATCAAGTTCATTACCTTTGAAAAATTACCTTCTTTTCACACAATAGTAGGTATTTGGTTAATTATGGATGTCTGCATTTAGGTTTTACGTCTTTAAGTTCGTA
Source organism: Apolygus lucorum (assembly GCA_009739505.2). Taxonomy (NCBI): domain Eukaryota; kingdom Metazoa; phylum Arthropoda; class Insecta; order Hemiptera; family Miridae; genus Apolygus; species Apolygus lucorum. The sequence goes on from CM019173.2 coordinate 34,310,176, forward strand.
CATCTATCCTAGATCGATACTTCCGTTTTTGGAATAGTCTGCACTTCCTGGTAGGTAGAAACGATGTACTTACCTACTCTAAATTATCTATAGATATGTTACGAACGTGTTGTTAGACAAACAAGGAACCGGTAGAAAGGAAGCTACTGCAAAATCGGTAATAAGGTACCCAAAAAAATGCAGTGAGATCTGGAAAAGCTAGTGTTGTTCACTACTTTCTAAAGGTGAAAACGATCAAAATCATCAGTAGGTAGGTTTTTATATCGCAATGTAGGGTCAGAAAGGGATGTAAATGGGTACCTATCCAAGTAGTAATAAATTTATTGCTTTTTCAATACGGCAAATAAGTATTCTAATTTTCGATCTGAAAAACTCATTTCGAGACCCCCCGGAGTCTGAATCAGCTGTTCGTCATCGGCCATTTTCAAGTGACTTCACAGGTCGGTAGCAATTTAGCGTCACTTCCAGAGTCCGCACCTTATTTTGTGACGACTCGAAATCCACCAAAAAAAGTTAGCATCTGCGTCTGCTGGCCCCATCTGTCTCTAGTCGTCACGATCTCAAGTCGTCGCGCCTGACGTGGCGAAAACTCTCTATTTTATAAAGCTCGAGATAATGCAAAATAGCTGATTCAAGGGAAAAACGCTTTACTATACCTAGCGGAGGATATATGAACTAATGCTGCCAGTGTTGTTTGGACGTTCGTTACCAATGTAGCTAGCATAACTATCGCATACCCTTATAGTCAGGCATGTGAACTCTCAGCAGCATTTCATGTAAGCACAGTTGACACACAACATCCAATTAACACGGACGTCATGCTCTAATAAGTGCTATTTTTGACCAGTCTTATAATGTACACAGTTCATTGGAATATCGATAGCTTGTATTTGGATTTCAGCTTTGTTGTAAATTCAACTAGTGTGAAATTTGAAATAAAGAACTTAATACTGGGAAATTCACTTGTCTGTGGCTGAATGACAGTGTTGAAACTGGTTCTTGAAAGAAGGTAAATTTACTATGAAAGGTGTAAAGGAAGGAAGTACTGATAGAATAAAAACCCCTTGAAGTAGTCAATATCTGGTTAACCCATGAATACCTAGCGGAGGATATATGAACTAATGCTGCCGGTGTTGTTTGGACGTTCGTTACCAATGTAGCTAGCATAACTATCGCATACCCTTATAGTCAGGCATGTGAACTCTCAGCAGCATTTCATGTAAGCACAGTTGACACACAACATCCAATTAACACGGACGTCATGCTCTAATAAGTGCTATTTTAAACCAGTCTTATAATGTACACAGATAATTGGAATATTATCGATATTTGGATTTCAGCTTTGTTGTTAATTCAACTAGTGTGAAATTTGAAATTAAGAACTTAATACTGGGAAATTCACTTGTCTGTGGGGGAATGACAGTGTTGAAACTGGTTCTCGAAAGAAGGTAAATTTACTATGAAAGGTGTAAAGGCAGGAAGTACTGATAGAATAAAAACCCCTTGAAGTAGTCAATATCTGGTTAACCCATGAATACCTAGCGGAGGATATATGAACTAATGCTGCTGGTGTTGTTTGGACGTTCGTTACCAATGTAGCTAGCATAACTATCGCATACCCTTATAGTCAGGCATGTGAACTCTCAGCAGCATTTCATGTAAGCACAGTTGACACACAACATCCAATTAACACGGACGTCATGCTCTAATAAGTGCTATTTTAAACCAGTCTTATAATGTACACAGATAATTGGAATATTATCGATATTTGGATTTCAGCTTTGTTGTTAATTCAACTAGTGTGAAATTTGAAATTAAGAACTTAATAATGGAAAATTCACTTGTCTGTGGGGGAATGACAGTGTTGAAACTGGTTCTCGAAAGAAGGTAAATTTACTGTGAAAGGTGTAAAGGCAGGAAGTACTGATAGAATGAAAACCCCTTGAAGTAGTCAATATCTGGTTTACCCGTGAGTGGGTGTAGGCTCTAGATCTTCCGAGAATTAAATTTGTTCTGGTTTCAGTACTAGGTGGAGAGGATAGAATAGGCGCAAAGGGGAATTTGCCTCACTCTTTTTTTGAAAAAGGGTTCACTGATAAGTAAGAAAACCATATTGTGCTGCCGGAAAAAGCATCTAAAAAATTTAGAGAATTTAAGGAAGAAGTGGCAATCTGTATGGAGGTAGCTACGTTGCAACATAACGGATTTTAAACAAACATGACGAGTCATAACAAATATGACTTCATAGGAGGTTCCATGCCCCTTACAACAGTAACTCTATCCCTGGAAGCCTACACGAAGCTATAGCTTATGTGGTTGAACACAGGAGCTCGCGCACTTGACTAACTATGGACAGTGGTGGGGGGGAGTAGAGAGGGAAGCGCTCGTGCCGGGGAGGGGGGGGGGGGCTCTAGAAACAGGTGACTGTCTGGGGAACACTTCCATCATCGCCCACTGTTGGCAGGAGGCAAATTCACCATTATCCACAAACTCCGAGCTTTGTTAACACGTTCAGTGCGTATCACGCATACGGTGTGTGAATCCGGTTGGGTCAGCTAGGCGTATCACACACATGGTGCGTGATGACTTGCTGCTATTTCAAACTTTTCTTGGAAATCGACGACCGGTGCAAAAGTCTTTGTTTTTTTATCCGCCCTGAGCAGGTACTATGAACAACCGATAGAATGCGCCGTCTGCAGTTTTGAGATGTATTTCACTCGGAAAATACTGTGTTTCTCAGACGCTCCAAATCGGAGTTTTGCTTTCGATTGTTGTGTGTTCTGGAGTTCTCGTGTGGCTATTTCTTCTCTCATTCAAGGTAAGATCAATAATACATTAATAATTACTTCATAATGCATGATTACAAACAGGCAGTGACTAAATAAACGTTGTTTTTGGCACCAATATGTAGAGCACCATCCCTGATTTGTTCTCTTCCTACCATTTTGCCCCGCATTTTGGTAAAGTATGATGTTCTGTTTATCAATTATTTTTTTACCCCTCGGTATTATTTGTATTGGTATTTTAGATGTCTAATGACGCACAATCAGAACGAAAAATCCCTCGCTTGGCTAAGGAGAAAAAGAAATATTCAGACGAGGATATAAAAAAACTGCTCCGTGATCTCTGTATTGATATATTCTTTTGATTTATATTTCCTTTATTGACATTTGATTGTGATTGATATTTTCTTGTATGTAATTGACATATATTATTGGACTGATACTTACCATCAATATAGTCATTGATACATATTTTCTTCCGACAAGGTATGTAAGAGATACCTATGGTATGAGCCATGACGTGTATTTTTGCTGATGGAGTAGATATTTATGGAACCAATCCAATAAAAATGCTGATACCAACATTTCTTGTTTCTATTTCTATGGGTATTTTCCAAACGAACCTTATAATACTTGATTTTCCTATTAGACCCAAGCCGGCGCTGTTCCTCAGAAAATCTGTGATCACTCTCACCAGGCGTATCACGCACATGGTGCGTGATGAGCAAAATTTAATCAAATTCGACTATTAAGATTAATTACCTATAAAATACTAATATTGGAACCATTTCGGTCAGATTTATGAAAAAAAAAACCAATCCGCCTGGTGGGGTGGGTTGGTTTTGTTCATACGCACTGAACGTGTTAAGAGGTTCCACAGGCCCTGGTAGTGGCATAAAAAACTCTTTAATGATTTGATTGTAAAAACAACAGTTAACCATTCATTGAAAAATACAGTCTTTTGAATTTGCCTAATCAAGTCGTTCTCGTACACCTAATTTTACCAAGTCGTTCTCTTATACCTAATTTCACACGTAACAACAACAAGTTTAATCATAATGTAGCAAGCATTACTATCAAATACTCAAGATAGTCAAGTATCTGAACTCTCAGTAGCATGTTGATATAAGCACAGTTGACACACAATACCCAATCAACACGGACATCATGCTCTAATAAGTGCTTGACATGATTCAACTAAATTACCGTCTCACATACAAAAATATGTTTCTAGATGTCACCACAACGTTCCTGTAACCCAACGCTGAACAATTCTAATGGTAAGATAGAAATCTATGAACCTGATGGTGATGACAGTGCCAAATAGGATTTTTCACTGCCAGATACTAGTCAAAGGTGTAAACATCATGATGTGAACTGTAAGCGCCTCTTAGTTCCTCCGATCCAAAAGAACCGATGGTGTGGAAAGCGCTAAGATTTACTCTGCGCCAGTTTTGACCCAAAATTGAGATATGCTACTCAAATTTGGAACACAACTGGCGCCAATTGGTCTTTGAGCATCATCAAGGGCGTAGAGTCGAGTTTTTTCAGTGTCAGATAACACATTTCAAATCATCGCACACGTCATTATGTGGAGAAGTATGGTTTGATCATCATCGTGAAAACACCTCGATTCTGTAAGGGTATGACTATAAATGTCTTGTTTACGTGTTTGTCTTGTCTATTACGTTGGCATGCAGTGTGCGCTGCAATCCTACCACATACTCAATATTGTGAGCAAATGAACTTTCGGCAGCACATTTCATGTAAGCACAGTTGACACACGATATTCAACTAATATAAATATCATGCTCTTAAGAAGTGCTTCACATGACTCATCTAAATTACTTTCTCATATTTACGGAATATTAGCAGAAAAGTATGTTTCTAGATGTCACCACAACGTTCTTGTAAACCAACGCTGAACAATTCTGATGGTAAGATAGAAATGTATGAATCTGATGGTGATGACAGTGCGAAATAGTAGGATTGTTTATTGTCAGATACTAGTCAAAGATATAGACATCTTGATGTGAACTGTAAGCGCCTCTTAGTTCCTCCGATCCACAAGAACCGATGGTGTGGAATGCGCTAAAATTTACTCTGCGCCAGTTTTGACCCAAAATTGAGATAGGCTACTCAATTTTGGAACACAACTGGCGCCAATTGGTCTTTGAGCATCATCACGGTCGTCGAATCGAGTTTTTTCAGCGTCAGATAACTTATTTCAAATCATCGCACACGTCATTATGTGGAGAAGTATGGTTTGATCATCATCGTGAAAACACCACGATTCTGTAAGAGTATACTATAAATAGCTTGTAATATCGTATTAAGTTGGAATACAGTGTGCGCTGCAATCCTACCACATACTCAATATTGTGAGCAAATGAACTTTCGGCAGCACATTTCATGTAAGCACAGTTGACACACGATATTCAACTAATATAAATATCATGCTCTTAAGAAGTGCTAAAGAGAAGTCATTTTTAGGTAAATAATAACCTTATTGCTAAGGATATTTAAGGTAAAAACGCTGCAAACGTAGCAGAACTGTTCATTATTTCTCTGTATAGCTCAGAGTGGTCTTATTCATTCTAAAAACATTGCTACATACATTCATAACGAAATAAGGTTGTTCGTTGCCCAGGAAGCTCCCAAAACTAGGAATTCCAATTCGACGAAGAGAAGGAAAAGTCTGCCAAGCGGGTGTGGCACATAGCTTCGTCGTATCCTGAACGTGATTCAATAGATAGTCAACTATGGCCAAGACAAAGTCTGCACTACCTCTGCTCTTGAACGCTTTGGATTTAGTCGTGTAATTTATATCTCCTAAAATTCAGAAGGGAAAGTCTTCTTTCCTAATTGATAAGAGCAGCCCACTTAAGTTTGATAAGGACAGACACTCAATGGCGTCCCATTTCAACCTATGATGGTTCGGAAAAACTCTCAAATTGTAAGATCGATGGAGACAGACACTGACTGTCCTCAAGAATTCAAAGGATGACCAAAATATTCCAGGGGAAAAGTAGTGTTATGTCAGCGAGTTGTCGAGTGAAGGCAATGGCCTTGGTCCCTACTCAACATGGATGAAAGAGAAATTCACCATACACTGGCTTCCCGGCGCATTACTGCCTACTGAGGGAAGGAATGTATAAAAGTTTACATTAGTAGCGGACCTCGGCGCGAATATCGCAGACCAGCGGGTTGTTGGGGAAGACAACTCCCAGGTAAGATGGGAGCAGAGGCCGGAGCCACAAAGGCGAACCGATGTCTCTGAGGAAAATTGGGCTTCTAATGAGACGAAGGAGAGAGAAATGATCAAGTCGAAATATCGAAGTTAACTGCACGAAGGGCAAGCCCTGAGTCTTCCTTTTATATTACAGGTAACAAGGTAAGGTGAGAGTAGAGGGGGGTGACGTCAGTCCAACGTGTTTGCCCTGCACCTCACTCTACCGACCGTTCGATGACTCACTCAGGAGTTCCTCTTCTCTATTGGAGAACTAAAATAGGTAAGTAAATCATTACAAGTACATAAACTTTCAAGAGAGAAGTTAAATGAACTAAAAGTGAATGAGTGTATAAAATAAAAATCTTCAGGACAAAACTAAAAGATCAATTTGCTCCCCCAAAAGTCTCTTGAATCACAGAGTGGACTTAGCGATTCCCGAACAAGTGTAGCAATGAGTATTTTGCAAGATCAGATCCAATTTCAAATCACCGTAAACTTCATAATGTGGAGAAGTTGGTACTAAGATCATCACTTCAAGACAAAATACTTTAGTCTCAACTTATCAAGAAGTTGATAGACTCGGAAAGACGAGAGAAGCTAGTTCGAAACTACTTGGTTTACTCGAGAGACAAGACCACTTCAAAGGCATGTTTTTACGTTTTACGAGGGTTGTCTCAAAAGTAAGGTTCCGTATTTTCTAACTTGGAGGGAAATCGTCCTACAATCGGGAAATTTTGAGGGAATATTTGTCGGGGTGTAGTGGCAACCCGTAATTTTTTTCCAGCCGTTTGGATCTACCCTATGGCAGTAACACGCTAGTAACCATGGAGATGCCTCTCAACCCCGTGTCCAAACTGGAGTTACGTTCTGTCATTCGTTTTCTCACGGCCAAAAATGAATCTGCGATAAACATTCATCGAGAATTAGTGTCTGTGTATGGAGAGGACTGTATGAGTGTGCAACATGTGAGGAAATGGAGGAGATTGTTCCTGGAAGGGCGAACAAGCGTGGAAGATGAAGAGCGGAGTGGGCGGCCTTCAACATCTCGTGGAAACGACGCAACTGTTGACGCCATCACGCAAATTCTCGAAGACGATCGGCGAGTAACGATTGATGAAATCATTGCTTTGTTGCCTCCACATATTGAGGTAAGCCGAGCATCAGTTGGGAGGATAATTGATGACCAGGGTTACCACAAAATTTGTGCAAGATGGGTGCCACGACTTTTGACTGAACAACACCGAGAGCAAAGGATTGCTTCAGCAAAAAATTTTTTGGAATTTTTTGAGCAAGAAGGTGAGTCTGTTTTTGACCGTATAGTGACTGGAGATGAAACATGGGTGCACCATTCGACACCAGAAACCAAACGCCAAAGCATGACATGGAAAAAAACAACTGAAAGTCCAGTCAAAAAAGCGAAAATGGTGCACTCAGCTGGAAAAATCATGGCAAGTGTTTTCTGGGATGCTAAAGGGATCCTGCTGATTGAGTATATGCCTAAGGGCACCACAATAACTTCCGACACTTACTGTGAGACTCTGAAAAAATTGAAATCCGCAATAAAGCGAAAACGACCAGGACTTTTGACGAAACAAGTTTTTTTGTTCCACGATAATGCTCGCCCCCACTCGGCTCGAAAGACTCAAGATCTTCTCAATTCATTCAGATGGGAAGTTTTTGGCCACCCACCATATTCACCTGATCTGGCACCAAGTGACTTTCACTTATTTCCACATCTGAAAGCTCATTTGGGGGGGAAAAGCTTCCGAACCGACGACGAGCTCAAGACTGCCGTCTGTGCTTGGACCTCTAGTTTGGACACGCAGTTTTTCAAGGAGGGCATACATAAATTGCTCCCCCGGTTCCAAAAGTGCATCGATCGAGCTGGGAATTATGTTGAAAAGTGATATGATGTTACTGAACACAAAGCAATAAAAATTTTTTTGAATTTTTTATAGCATAGGGAACCTTACTTTTGAGACGACCCTCGTACTTTCAATTGACCGAAAAAGTCGAGAAAGAAGGTCGAAATCATGTGCTCAAGACAACCTTGTAACCTTGATAGCGAATTTTCAAGTATAATGAAGCTATTGCAATACTCAAAATTTTTTTGCGATGACTTTTATGATTTTGTCCCCCACTGAAATCAGTTTTGGGACATTCTAAAATGATTCCAGAAGTTTTTCCAAAAATTATAAAAATTTGTGTCACTCCGGACCGCATGAGTCATTGTTTTGCAAAAATTTCAATTTTTTGTTGAAACGTTCCAACGAAAAAAGGAGTTCGTTAGCCAGGAATTTTGGAAAACCTCTCCGTAAGAATATAGTTGGAATTCTTGACCGTTTTTTTGAAATAATATCGATGTGGAGGTTCTTGAGAATCGGTCGGGGAATGATAGAGTTATTTACGCCAACGTTTCGTTCAATTTATTGAACATCTTCAGGGCTACCTAATACAACAAACAATCTCCGAATAAGTTAGGTAACGAATTAAGTTAGGTAACTGAAGGTAGGTACATTACCATGGCAAATGACAAGTAGTAGGTATGTGTAAAAGCTTACCAGAAAGTTGGAGTAATGGAGTCACATCATGGAATGATCAGGGTCTTATTGACTGAGTGAATGCACACTTGTGTGACATTTGGACACTGTGACATTTTTTAACTTGTTGAAGATAAGATGGTAAAAGATTGTAATGACAAATGAAACAAGAAAACTTGGGCTGTCAGCAAGGTTGACACATGGATTGAACCTTGTGAGATTGCACATGCTGGCATGGATGCTTGATGTGACAACATCCATTCTTGTAAGCCCACATGGAAGTAAGGCCTCCATGGTGCACATGGGTCCCAAGATTTCAAAACATGTCCAATGTCCACACACCACACAGGTTAGAAAAACATAGATTATGCATACCTACCTACTATAAAAACTTAAACTGCTAGGAACTTGATATTGAACTAAATAGATGGTAACTATCTATGTACCTATGAGTATAATTATTATAAGCCCATAGGTAGTAAAATAAAATGACAAAAAAGTAAAATAAATTTAACAGCTTTGGTAGGTAGGTACAGAATTGTGGTAGGTAGGTACAGAATAATAAATTTAACAGCTTTGGTAGGTAGGTACAGAATTGTGGTAGGTAGGTACTTAGGTAGGTAGGTGTACGTGTGGTAGGTAGGTAGATTAAGTTAATTTATGATTCTGAACATGGTAAACTATTTTGAACTGATGACGAACTAAAACTAAATTGATAGGTACCTACCTATTAGATTATGAATAGGTCTATGAGAGAGGAGGTGGTTCACGATCCCTCCATTTTATGAGGTTGGAGTATAATAATTATAATAATTATACTCATAGGTACATAGATAGTTACCATCTATTTAGTTCAATATCAAGTTCCTAGCAGTTTAAGTTTTTATAGTAGGTAGGTATGCATAATCTATGTTTTTCTAACCTGTGTGGTGTGTGGACATTGGACATGTTTTGAAATCTTGGGACCCATGTGCACCATGGAGGCCTTACTTCCATGTGGGCTTACAAGAATGGATGTTGTCACATCAAGCATCCATGCCAGCATGTGCAATCTCACAAGGTTCAATCCATGTGTCAACCTTGCTGACAGCCCAAGTTTTCTTGTTTCATTTGTCATTACAATCTTTTACCATCTTATCTTCAACAAGTTAAAAAATGTCACAGTGTCCAAATGTCACACAAGTGTGCATTCACTCAGTCAATAAGACCCTGATCATTCCATGATGTGACTCCATTACTCCAACTTTCTGGTAAGCTTTTACACATACCTACTACTTGTCATTTGCCATGGTAATGTACCTACCTTCAGTTACCTAACTTAATTCGTTACCTAACTTATTCGGAGATTGTTTGTTGTATTAGGTAGCCCTGAAGATGTTCAATAAATTGAACGAAACGTTGGCGTAAATAACTCTATCATTCCCCGACCGATTCTCAAGAACCTCCACATCGATATCCTCTCCGTAAGTTCGGGGAGAAGTGTGGAACATCAATATTGTCACCTAAAACCTCAAAACATACCCTGTCCATTCAGTACGTTGGTAAGGTATAAAATCGAAAAACAAATCAACAATATACGTGTTGGATGAGTTCGGAATGACAAGAAGAGTATTTTCTGAGTTTCAAAAAATATTTAATCAAGAGGTTGATCGTATAATTTCAACGATTCGTGCTATGTGCCACAACCAAGAGGCTGACTACTCCATTTATCTAGCTGGTATTTCGGTTTTCTTAACCTTGAAGATGTCTTAGAAAATTCGTACAAATCATATTGAAAGGTTTTTTGTAAGCGCCTCTTAGTTCCTCCGATCCACAAGAACCGATGGTGTGGAATGCGCTTAAATTCTCTCTGCGCCAATTTTGACCCAAAATCGAGATGATTTACTCTAATTTGGAACACAACCGGCGTACTCGACTAAACTATTCTAGCTAAATTCCATTAACGGTAGAATTTTCATAACTTCATATTTCATAAAGTATAAATCGGTAATAACGAAATGTAAGCGCCTCTTAGTTCCTCCGATCCACAAGAACCGATGGTGTGGAATGCGCTAAAATTTACTCTCCGCCAGTTTTGACCCAAAAATGAGCGAGAATCTCAAAGTTGGAACACAACTGGCGTAACTCATTGTTAGATAACACATCATACATAAAAAATGTTGAGAATATCAGGAAAATAACTTCCGAATTTGATGAGAAAGGAGAGAACTGCCCAATCGCTACCAGATGGCAAAAGACAAAATTGTTGAAATTTACACTGTAGAAGTTTTTTGGCACGGGTTGAGCCAATTTATGGCGTCCCGTATGGCGAAAACTCCTTGTTTACTATATCGTCGTTTATATTTTGAAACAACAATTCAGATAATAATAATATCTGACTGTTGGTACCACAGACGAATCTAAGCTACAAATTCAGCTGTGCGACTTATACAGGGTATGTTCGAAGAGGCAGTCCAGAACCAAACTGGAACTGAAAAGGGGATAGAGGCGAATGGACTCCTCCAAACCGTTCAGGACTGCCTCTCCGAACAGACTATCAAGCATGCAAGAGATTGATTGATTTTTTGAAATTATCGACCAGGAAATGCTTAGGGCTTGGAGTAGAGGTGTGTCGGTACAGCTTGATCGGGACTGTGGAACTGAGTATCAACTTGTAACGGTTCCATGCGGTGACAAAAGAGAGTTTTTGGCAACCACTAACGGGCCCGTGGAACCTCTTCACAAAGCACGGAGTTCACGGGTGACAATGGATTTGGCTCCTGACAACAGCGGGCGACGATGAAAGGGTGCCCCCGACAGTCACCCGTTCCTAGAGGCCCCTGGCAAGAGCGCCTCTCTTCCCCCCCTGTCCAAAGTTAACAGGCTTCCTCCTTCAACTGGGTAGCATCCTCTGTTGCTCGCTCTAGTCTCCTCCTAACAGGGCCCGCGAGATTTTGGCACCAAAAACTCTCTAATAGCAGCCCTTATCGGCCCAGTCCCACTTCCACTAGCAGCCCTTACCGGGAAGCGCCCTTGGTGATTCCACGGACTGAAAAGGCATCATGGAATGGTTCTGGACCGGGAAGGCATCTCCTGGACTGGTTAGCATGGAAGTTGTCTACGGTATTCTTGTTCTTATGTTATGTTCTTAAACTGCGACGAAAAATTATTCTTTCCATGAAATGTCTGGTCACTATTACTAAAGGATTATCTCTTTTTCTACACTTGTTCTTCGCTTATTGTGATCATAAGAGTGGGATTTGACTGCGCTAGGTAGGCAGTACCGATAATGGAACTGTTCCGGTAATTTGGAACTTCGTCACTGTAACCGTTGGAACCGTTCCAGAGAAATACCTGGACCAACACACCCCTAGCCTGGAGGCCCCCCTTCCAGCATCCCTGGAGGAAAAATAATAAATATATCTTCTTGTCGGGATGAAGCTCTCAGCTGAGGATTAACCCAGAGCCCGGGACCTGGGGTGGCGCCATGTGGAGTCATCTGTCTGATACGTTCTATTCCAGGATGGAAAAACCTCTCAACGAAGGTAAGTAATTCATGTTGTCGACACTAGAGCCCTGTAGAGAATGATTCGAGTATTTGTAGATAATTTTTGAAAATAATGATGAACGTTTTGTTCTTCTGTCATACAGAAATGGCTCACTCCATTAGATTGAGTAGTGTTATGAATGTAGTGCACGCTGTAAATGTTTTGTCGAGAAAAAATAATAAAATCAATAAAAATTTGTTTTATATGTTTTTGAAATAGGCCTTAGTATTTTTCAAATCCCTAACCCCCAAAGGATGGGGTTTATCAGACCCCATGAAAGTAGCAGTGTCCAAGCGAAATGTTTGTGTCGGAGGGTTAAAAATAACACACTACGATGAATAATGTAGCTCACCAGCTTGAGCGGAGACGCAGTACGGCTGCCGGTGGTTCTTGGCGATGTTCTGGTGAACGAAGTTCACGACATCCGGGCGGATGGGGGCGTTGAAAACAGCCGGGAGATTGAGGAGAGTCCCGGTGGCCTCATTTTTCTCACTGTAGACAGTGACCTGAGGCCGCGACGTAGGCGGAATCTGCCAAGAAACAAAAAATTGATGAGTCTTGTACTAATGCAGTCATCATTATGCGGAAGATTCAAGCAGAAAATCCATATCTTTAGCTTGTATGGGATATATATGGCAAAGTGTGGGATGTATATGGCACCTTTAGCCAGAGGAGGTTTGCAACAATACATCATCATCAATTCCTGTCCTGCCAAAGCCAACGACTGGCAGAACTTATCTTCACTCTTATTCAAGACATCTCCCCAAATAAGAAGTAGTTTGCCACCTAAACCTTGCAGACTAATAGGAATTATCGAGACAATAAGTAGACCCCAGGACACCACATGGACATATTTTTGACGACAGAACATACAACTTGCCACAAATAGATATTTCAAGCCAGAAAGAAAACACGTTTTCAGGCGAGTAACTCGCAATATTCCCCCTTCACGAATGGAGGTGGGTAGGTACGTTAAAAATATTATTCTTTGATGTCTTCTTTACTAAATCCAAACGTTCAACGGGACCATAAAGGATCAAATCAACCCTCATCAAAGTGAGGATGTAACCAATCCAAGATGAAGGAGAAAGGGATGACGATGAGGTAAAGGGGGGTGGATGGCATAACCTGTACATCAGTAATCGGGGAACGTAAGCAAACCAAGTATGCGCTTAACACACAAAATTACATTCTGATTAGAGCTAAAAATGATCAATTCGATGAATTTGGCAATTTGATTACGTATTTACACGATTGGGTTGTCATGTGGGGATTGATGTGTACGGGAAGGGGGGTGACGCATGCTCGGGGCTTCGTTGTTGTCCAATACCATAATTGCACGCACCAACAAAAACATAGAAAAAGTTATACACTTGATAGAATTCAAAGTATTTTAGACGATCATTTAGTGAAGAGAAGTGATGGGATACCTATAAGACAAATCATTATGGAATCAACCTCGCGGAACACGTGTCGCGCTGGAGGAACAGGGGTACCGCGTTTGCATTCCTACTGTTGCACTAAAATTTCCAACGACTGGACGGACAGACCGGGAAACAAATTACACAACATTTTAAGCAAATCTACTAAAACTTCAAGATGACTTACCATTATTCACTAAGTAGGACCTCAGCCGAAAGCCCGACACGGTTCTCGAGGAAAATCTATGGTTATGAAGAGGACGTGCCTCGGAGAAAAGAAATCAGACGGCCATTACCAGTCTTCTTCAACTTCATCTTCTCTACATAGCATGGATACTTCAGTGATGTGTAAAGTCCATGAGTAATCAACTAGCGAAGAAAACCACTATCCTTATACTCAAATGTCAACATATTTTAATTAAATTCCTCTAATCACCACTAATTGACAATTTTCTCGTGAAAAGTATTAAATTTAGTTGATTCTTGATGAAATCAAACGTTTTTAAATGTTTATTGTTAGGATATGAGCTTTTTACGTTATTGAATACATAGTATTCCTATGATATGCCATCCATAGTATCCATGATGGGATACTAGGTCCATATAAGGCGGGGCCTAGTTTCGTGGGGTGGCGAAGTTTTCTCCAATCAAATAACGATTTTGAACATCAATACTAATAATAGTCGATATTTACAATCGATGTTTGTAAAAATCGTCATCCTATTGGCTCAGGATATCCGGATGCACGTCTCCTCTGGTTCCTATTTCCTTCTCAACAAGTTGCCTGCATTAAATCTAAACTCTTTGGACTTTGACAGTTCAAACAATGTTATCAAGGTCTTAGTTGTTATCTAGATGGCATAGGTAGTTTCTCTCGCTTACACCTTTCTCATACTACTTTATTTGTTTCTTTCTGCGTGAAAACCATAGCTTCTTGTAAGTCCTGTCCAATTCTCGTTCATCAGACGGAAATCGACGGAATGGCCCGTCACAGGAGATCTGGAGCCAGGACGGACATCTGGGATAGACAGAAGAAGAGGGTGTGCGACTGAGAAGATGGCGCTGTCAAGATCCAGTGTTGTGGGTTGACTTGCAAACGACAAAAAACCGCAATCATCTACAGATAATTCTCGTTTTTAGTGTTCAAAACAATCCGACGTAGTAAGACATCCGTTCTTCTGTCAAATGGACTCAATAAACCAGTGGCTCGAGAGCTCCTAAGTACTCATCACCAGTACGATACCTAATGAATTCTGTCGATCCGAACCCTCTTGGACGTACTTGCGAGTTGTGATATTTATTCGTTGAATCATTGTGAAACAATAGGACGAAAAATATGGTTTGCCGGCGAAAAGTGCATTTTGTGGAACTTTCGTTTGTTCTGGTTTATTCATCGGTGACGTCGAGATCTACTGCAAGGCTCGAAATTGCTGGTTGACGTTTTGAAATCTGCTGTCAATAGAAGTGAATCTGTCAGGTACATAGTTATTTGATATGAACTTATCAAACGTTATCTTCCGTAGAGTCCTATCTTTGTTAGGCTTCCACAGCCACCTAGTTCTAGGGTCTTCACCTGTGGTACTTACCTGCTGTCAAAGTTGTGTTTCGAGCGATTTGAAAATTGGTTCCGGACGATGAAATTGATGGCATGTTTGGTTTAACCTTGTGGTGAACATTCAGGTGCTTGGATAAGCTTGTCATCCCGGTTCCCATTTACGTGCTCAAGAACACAATCGATCAAAACTCAACAGGATAAAGTCCACGAGCTTCTTGATTGCCTATTCAATTCATTTTGAACTAATCTGGTTCTCGAAGGCATATTCAATTCATTTTGAACTAATCTGGTTCTTGATTGCCTATTCAATTCATTTTGAACTAATCTGGTTCTGGATTGCATATTCAATTCATTTTGAACTAATCTGGTTCTTGATTGCATATTCAATTCATTTTGAACTAATCTGGTTCTTGATTGCCTATTCAATTCATTTTGAACTAATCTGGTTCTTGATTGCCTATTCAATTCATTTTGAACTAATCTGGTTCTGGATTGCATATTCAATTCATTTTGAACTAATCTGGTTCTTGATTGCCTATTCAATTCATTTTGAACTAATCTGGTTCTTGATTGCCTATTCAATTCATTTTGAACTAATCTGGTTCTGGATTGCATATTCAATTCATTTTGAACTAATCTGGTTCTTGATTGCCTATTCAATTCATTTTGAACTAATCTGGTTCTGGATTGCATATTCAATTCATTTTGAACTAATCTGGTTCTTGATTGCCTATTCAATTCATTTTGAACTAATCTGGTTCTGGATTGCATATTCAATTCATTTTGAACTAATCTGGTTCTTGATTGCCTATTCAATTCATTTTGAACTAATCTGGTTCTGGATTGCATATTCAATTCATTTTGAACTAATCTGGTTCTTGATTGCCTATTCAATTCATTTTGAACTAATCTGGTTCTGGATTGCATATTCAATTCATTTTGAACTAATCTGGTTCTTGATTGCCTATTCAATTCATTTTGAACTAATCTGGTTCTGGATTGCATATTCAATTCATTTTGAACTAATCTGGTTCTTGATTGCCTATTCAATTCATTTTGAACTAATCTGGTTCTTGATTGCCTATTCAATTCATTTTGAACTAATCTGGTTCTGGATTGCCTATTCAATTCATTTTGAACTAATCTGGTTCTGGATTGCATATTCAATTCATTTTGAACTAATCTGGTTCTGGATTGCATATTCAATTCATTTTGAACTAATCTGGTTCTTGATTGCCTATTCAATTCATTTTGAACTAATCTGGTTCTTGTTTGCCTATTCAATTCATTTTGAACTAATCTGGTTCTTGATTGCCTATTCAATTCATTTTGAACTAATCTGGTTCTTGATTGCCTATTCAATTCATTTTGAACTAATCTGGTTCTGGATTGCCTATTCAATTCATTTTGAACTAATCTGGTTCTGGATTGCATATTCAATTCATTTTGAACTAATCTGGTTCTTGATTGCATATTCAATTCATTTTGAACTAATCTGGTTCTTGATTGCCTATTCAATTCATTTTGAACTAATCTGGTTCTGGATTGCATATTCAATTCATTTTGAACTAATCTGGTTCTTGATTGCATATTCAATTCATTTTGAACTAATCTGGTTCTTGATTGCCTATTCAATTCATTTTGAACTAATCTGGTTCTGGATTGCATATTCAATTCATTTTGAACTAATCTGGTTCTGGATTGCATATTCAATTCATTTTGAACTAATCTGGTTCTGGATTGCATATTCAATTCATTTTGAACTAATCTGGTTCTTGATTGCCTATTCAATTCATTTTGAACTAATCTGGTTATGGATTGCATATTCAATTCATTTTGAACTAATCTGGTTCTTGATTGCCTATTCAATTCATTTTGAACTAATCTGGTTCTTGATTGCCTATTCAATTCATTTTGAACTAATCTGGTTCTTGATTGCCTATTCAATTCATTTTGAACTAATCTGGTTCTGGATTGCATATTCAATTCATTTTGAACTAATCTGGTTCTTGATTGCCTATTCAATTCATTTTGAACTAATCTGGTTCTTGATTGCCTATTCAATTCATTTTGAACTAATCTGGTTCTGGATTGCATATTCAATTCATTTTGAACTAATCTGGTTCTTGATTGCCTATTCAATTCATTTTGAACTAATCTGGTTCTGGATTGCATATTCAATTCATTTTGAACTAATCTGGTTCTTGATTGCCTATTCAATTCATTTTGAACTAATCTGGTTCTGGATTGCATATTCAATTCATTTTGAACTAATCTGGTTCTTGATTGCCTATTCAATTCATTTTGAACTAATCTGGTTCTGGATTGCATATTCAATTCATTTTGAACTAATCTGGTTCTTGATTGCCTATTCAATTCATTTTGAACTAATCTGGTTCTGGATTGCATATTCAATTCATTTTGAACTAATCTGGTTCTTGATTGCCTATTCAATTCATTTTGAACTAATCTGGTTCTGGATTGCATATTCAATTCATTTTGAACTAATCTGGTTCTTGATTGCCTATTCAATTCATTTTGAACTAATCTGGTTCTTGATTGCCTATTCAATTCATTTTGAACTAATCTGGTTCTGGATTGCCTATTCAATTCATTTTGAACTAATCTGGTTCTGGATTGCATATTCAATTCATTTTGAACTAATCTGGTTCTGGATTGCATATTCAATTCATTTTGAACTAATCTGGTTCTTGATTGCCTATTCAATTCATTTTGAACTAATCTGGTTCTTGTTTGCCTATTCAATTCATTTTGAACTAATCTGGTTCTTGATTGCCTATTCAATTCATTTTGAACTAATCTGGTTCTTGATTGCCTATTCAATTCATTTTGAACTAATCTGGTTCTGGATTGCCTATTCAATTCATTTTGAACTAATCTGGTTCTGGATTGCATATTCAATTCATTTTGAACTAATCTGGTTCTTGATTGCATATTCAATTCATTTTGAACTAATCTGGTTCTTGATTGCCTATTCAATTCATTTTGAACTAATCTGGTTCTGGATTGCATATTCAATTCATTTTGAACTAATCTGGTTCTTGATTGCATATTCAATTCATTTTGAACTAATCTGGTTCTTGATTGCCTATTCAATTCATTTTGAACTAATCTGGTTCTGGATTGCATATTCAATTCATTTTGAACTAATCTGGTTCTGGATTGCATATTCAATTCATTTTGAACTAATCTGGTTCTGGATTGCATATTCAATTCATTTTGAACTAATCTGGTTCTTGATTGCCTATTCAATTCATTTTGAACTAATCTGGTTCTGGATTGCATATTCAATTCATTTTGAACTAATCTGGTTCTTGATTGCCTATTCAATTCATTTTGAACTAATCTGGTTCTTGATTGCCTATTCAATTCATTTTGAACTAATCTGGTTCTGGATTGCATATTCAATTCATTTTGAACTAATCTGGTTCTTGATTGCCTATTCAATTCATTTTGAACTAATCTGGTTCTTGATTGCCTATTCAATTCATTTTGAACTAATCTGGTTCTGGATTGCATATTCAATTCATTTTGAACTAATCTGGTTCTTGATTGCCTATTCAATTCATTTTGAACTAATCTGGTTCTGGATTGCATATTCAATTCATTTTGAACTAATCTGGTTCTTGATTGCCTATTCAATTCATTTTGAACTAATCTGGTTCTGGATTGCATATTCAATTCATTTTGAACTAATCTGGTTCTTGATTGCCTATTCAATTCATTTTGAACTAATCTGGTTCTGGATTGCATATTCAATTCATTTTGAACTAACCTGGTTCTTGATTGCCTATTCAATTCATTTTGAACTAATCTGGTTCTGGATTGCATATTCAATTCATTTTGAACTAATCTGGTTCTTGATTGCCTATTCAATTCATTTTGAACTAATCTGGTTCTGGATTGCATATTCAATTCATTTTGAACTAATCTGGTTCTTGATTGCCTATTCAATTCATTTTGAACTAATCTGGTTCTTGATTGCCTATTCAATTCATTTTGAACTAATCTGGTTCTGGATTGCCTATTCAATTCATTTTGAACTAATCTGGTTCTGGATTGCATATTCAATTCATTTTGAACTAATCTGGTTCTGGATTGCATATTCAATTCATTTTGAACTAATCTGGTTCTTGATTGCCTATTCAATTCATTTTGAACTAATCTGGTTCTTGATTGCCTATTCTATTCATTTTGAACTAATCTGGTTCTGGATTGCATATTCAATTCATTTTGAACTAATCTGGTTCTGGATTGCCTATTCAATTCATTTTGAAAAAATCTGGTTCTTGATTGCCTATTCAATTCATTTTGAACAAATCTGGTTCTTGATTGCCTATTCAATTCATTTTGAACTAATCTGGTTCTTGATTGCCTATTCAATTCATTTTGAACTAATCTGGTTCTTTATTGCCTATTCAATTCATTTTGAACTAATCTGGTTCTTGATTGCCTATTCAATTCATTTTGAACTAATCTGGTTCTTGATTGCCTATTCAATTCATTTTGAACTAATCTGGTTCTTGATTGCCTATTCAATTCATTTTGAACTAATCTGGTTCTGGATTGCCTATTCAATTCATTTTGAAAAAATCTGGTTCTTGATTGCCTATTCAATTCATTTTGAATTAATCTGGTTCTTGATTGCCTATTCAATTCATTTTGAACTAATATGGTTCTTCAGCGCTCTTGCCTGTCAGGGTTTGGGGGTCTCAGTCGATCGCCGTTCTGGGTTAGTATTTCCGTAATTCACAGGCGCAAATTCCAAATCTAGTAAATCAAACTTTTAAAGTTGTACATAAATTTGAAATTTTCAAAATTCATTAGTGCAGTAGTCTAGGGAATTGAAAGAAGATTGCCGCTGGAATCATCAAATCGAACAATAGTTCTGCCAATTATTGTTCCATTTTGATGATTCCAGCGGCAGTCGTTTAGTTTTTCAATGGGGTATTTCATTCAAATTTTTTTATTTTATTTTTTCAAAAGAGTATGGCTCAAAAATAACGGTAATCGGGTCTGTTCGTCGAGAAAATTTTTTTAAAAAATCAGAGAAGCTAAGGAAAGTTGAAGGTTTGAAAGGTGTGATGTAGCTAGCCAAAACTCCTTGAAAACAGTATCCATGCACAGAGAAGAGATGAAACCCTTGGAGAATCTCTTGGATACTACAAAATACTACTCACACACGTGGGCGGCGTAGTCCGGGGCGTAGTCCTTGCCTAGTGTGTGTGCATTTATAGCAGCCCGCCTTTTTCAAACGTGTGATCTCTTTAATTAATTTTTCTACCACATGTTATAGTATCATTGGGCTAAAAGTTGGAGTATATTCGTTTTCAAGGATGCTGAATCGAAATTTGAGGTCAAAAACCTGAATTTCTGACCCACCGAAATACCCCTTTCCCTAATCTGCCGCACTAAAGAATTTCAAAAATCCTTGAAAATTCCAAATTTAGGTTCAAAGTGTAAAGTTTGAGCGCCTGCAATGTAGTGAAATACGAGGGTAGTTCGGAAAGTAAGAGTACTCGATTTTTCCAGACTGCAAAAATTTTATTTAAAAAAAAATAACAGGGTATTACAGGCATACATCTAAGTTATTTTTCCACGTAATCGCCTTCTCAATCAATGCACTTTTGCGACCGTGAAATGAGCTTTGTAATCCCCTCGTCATAAAAACTTCCCGCCACCTCCTTGCTCCAGTTTGTGACAGCTTTTTGAACCTCCTGGTCGGTTGAAAAATGTTTCCCACCAAGGTGCATCTTCAGAGAAGTGAACAGATGGTAATCAGAAGGCGCCAAGTGGGGGGAGTAAGGGGGGTGGTCTAAAATTTCCCAACCGAAGGAGTCCAAAAGAGCCTTGGTGAGGTTCACCGTGTGCGGTCGCGCATTGTCATGCAAAAACAGACTCCCTTCGTCAGCATCCCTCTTCGTTTGTTCTGAATTGCCCTTCTGAGTTTCTTCAAGGTTTCACAGTATCGTTCCGCATTAATGGTTTCCCCATGTGGCAAATAATCGATCAAAATGATGCCTTTTCGGTCCCAAAAAACCGAAGCCATGATTTTTTTTGCCGAAATTTGGGTTTTGAATTTTTTTGTCGACGGTGAGGTGGTATGGCGCCACTGTTGGGATTGTATTTTTGTCTCAGGAGTGTAATGAGCTACCCAAGTTCCATCGCCTGTCACGATGGAGTCCAGAAATGCCTCACCTTCCACTTCAAATCTCTCCAAAATGCGGCGCGCACCTCGCACTTGGCGGGATTTTGAATTGACATTGTTCACGCAAACGCTCACTAATACCAGAGTTTTCGTACCAGCGAGGTGGTTGACCTCTCAATGTCTTCAGGAGATCCCCCCCCCCCCCCCCTACAACGCAGTGCAGCTAACTTAGGGAAAAAAATTGCCCCATTCCGTGAGAGCACCAGTACTCTTACTTTCCGAACTACCCTCGTACTAATGAGGAACGAACCGCGACCGAATGAGACCCCCTTAACCCCAGGCAAAACAACCTTAGGCTGTGGTAAGAAAAATACTAGTTGTGGAGGTTCGAGAAACAATTTACATAAATGTCTGCAACTCCCCCAAAAAGTAATTTTTTCCAATTTTTCGAAGTCTTGTAGGAGGTTTCACACGTTCTTATGCTTTCCTGAAGCTTTCACTGTGTTAGTTCGGGCTGTGCACTTGAAATTACAGTGATTGAACAACAATTTTATTCACCATCAGCCACAAACAGTTTTGCGGACATAAAAGCACAAATCTCTAGAAGATGATCAGCTCAGTATATTTTTGTGTGGAGATAAGGGGTATTGAATCACCTCATGCATCAACGATA
This sequence comes from Apolygus lucorum, assembly GCA_009739505.2. NCBI lineage: Eukaryota > Metazoa > Arthropoda > Insecta > Hemiptera > Miridae > Apolygus > Apolygus lucorum. Next base: position 34,332,076 of record CM019173.2, read on the forward strand.
GGAGCTTGTAGCTCAAATATTCAATTTTTATATTAAGATTCACGATTTTTTTTAGTTTTGAGTCAGTTCACACTCGAGAGAAGAGTGTGTTTATTAAAATTGTTGAAGGGTGTTGAGTCGGATGATATAGTCTTGTTGGTGGTCGAAACGACTGATAAATAAAATGACTAATAAAAAGGAAAATGTTGATTTTTGTAGTTTAATTCTCTTTCTAGCTACAGTTTCGCTGGGGCAACATCAGCATCTTCAGGCTTATCAGTCTTATGTAGAATATACTTCTAGTCCTTTATTCATTCCAATGTTTCTTAGTTCTTTCAACTTCTACAGATTTTATAGATCCAGATTTATTAGTCTTATGTGGAGTATGCACTTGTAGTCCTTTACCCCTTCCAATCTTTCTTAGATCTTTCGAAAACAACTGATATAATAGTTCCAAACTTATCTGTCTCATGTGGAATTACTACTAGTCCGCTTTTTCAGCTTTCCAAATTTCTCAACAAATTTCAGATTCAACGGATCCAAACTATCAGTTTTATGAATGAATTTAGAAAGATTGGATAGAGGAAAAAGCAAGAAGTGTACATTCTACATAAAACTGATAAGTTTGGATCCGTTGAATGTGAAATTTGTTGAGAAATTTGGAAAGCCGAAAAAGCGGACTAGTAGTATATTCCACATGAGACTGATAAGTTTGGAACTATTATATCAGTTGTTTTCGAAAGAACTAAGAAAGATTGGAAGGGGTAAAGGACTACAAGTACATACTCCACATAAGACTGATAAATCTGGGTCTATAAAATCTGTAGAAGTTGAAAGAACTAAGAAACATTGGAATGAATAAAGGACTAGAAGTATATTCTACATAAGACTGATAAGCCTGAAGATGCTGGCAAGTTGCCCCAGCGAAACTGTAGCTAGAAAGAGAATGGGGTATTTCAGTCAATTAAACAATTTTTTTTTTTTCAAAAGTGTATGGCTCAGGAATAACAGTAATCGGGTCTGTTCGTCGAAAAAATGTTTTTAAAAAATTAGAGAAGTTAAGGTAAGTTGAAGATTTGAATGGTGTGACGTAGCTAGCCAACTGTCTTTGAAAAAAGTATCCATGCTCAGAGAAGCGATGAAACCCTTGGAGGACCTCTTGGATACTACAAAATACTACTCACACACGTGTGCGGCGTAGTGTGTGTGCGTTCATGGAGGCCCGCCTTTTTTTCAAACGTTTGATCTCTTTAATTAATTTTTCTACCACATGTTATAGTTTCATTGGCTTAAAGTTGGAGTATATAGGTTTTCAAGGGTGCTGAATCCAAATTTGAGGTCAAAAACCTGAATTTCCGACCCACCGAAATACCCCATTAAACTACAAAAGTCAACATTTTCTTTTTTATTCACAAAGAGGACCCAGAGTCGTTTCGACCACCAACAAGACTTTATTAAAATTGACTTGAAAAGATTTGCGTGGATTTGAAATACTTATAACTTGTGATTTGTCATATTGTAGATTGAAATGAACCATCCCGGGCAGTTCAGAGCCAGCGTTCCTGGTCACCACCTCCATGGGCAGTTCCAAGGGTTCACCACTCCCGGGGGCGGCACCGTTCGATTCGCTGGCACCACGACGGTGGCGGAATTGATGCTGGACAGCTCAGGCAACTTCGGCGGGGTACAGGCGCACGTGGCGCCGACGCCAAATACCCGTTTTGCTGGGACTTCCACCACGATGGACAACTACCATTGCTTCGTGAAACAGCAGCAAAGTCGAAATGGAAAGGTAATATGAAATTCGAAAATTCCCAAATTATAAACCTACTTTCACACCACCTCATTCAGCTCAATAGTTATTCCATTGGGTCGAAATTTGATTTTTTTTTTCATCTATAATTTGGTTTAGTATGGTCGAAAATATCTCAATTCCTATTTTTAGCTCAAATGACTATAATTATCCTCAAGGGTGACATAATAGCTCTCGTTATGATCGAATGAGGCTACTTCCTCTTGATTGGCTGAAGATTCCTGCTTTTTGGTTTTTGCATTCTGATTGGCTCCTACACTCTGACTGATTGGAAGTACCTGCATTCAGTTTTGCTGGAGATTCGTGCATTCTAATTTCCCGAAGGTTTCTGTATCTGGATTGGTGATAGGTTCCTCCATTGATTTTTTTAAAATTTCGCCGAGTCAATTTCAGCCATCCGACATCAGGCAGCCCAATGAAAGCTAGCAGTACGATGGTAAGTACCCTCATCAACAATGGATGCTCTTACATCTCGCAAACCCTCACAAAGCTCCAAGTGGTCCCCATCCATTTCTCCTGCCCCATAAAGCTCACTTATAGAGGACTCCTTCACGCCTATACGGTGGAGATGTTTCTGAAGGAAGTCGTGGCCTGTGAGGGTGCGGAAGCAGGCCACTCCAACCCTGGGAGGAAGATTCGACGGGATTCGCCCAGGCTTCCTTAAGAGGGGCTCCTATTCCTTCCCCTGGGCGTTCTCTACAATCAATCAATCAATCAATATCTTTTATTTGCCAAAAACAGTTAGTGTGTGAGCAATGGTCAGATTTCTTACAAGAATAAACATTAAACATTTGGTCACAAAAAAAAAAAAAAATTACAACAATGGTATCAAATGACTATAGGTCGTGCACAAGAATATTGCCTTCCGACCCTGCACTCTGACGGAGAAAGTGGAACTAATTTTTAACACGAAATTCCCTTTTTTTTTGTTTTTACCCTGTCCACTGGCAGCACTGTCTCCCTGTAATCGTTTTAGCGGATTTTTGTAGAAAATCAGTTTGTCATTAAATTGAATATTGTTCGAACCAAAAGCAACCAAAAAACGTAATTTTTTTTCTTCGTTATAAAAAAAATGATAGGTACTGTGATAAAAGCCATACGTCCAAATTTACTTACTTTTTACCTTTGTACGATTATCAAAGTTGTTCAATATTCTGCCTTTGAAAATATTTTGAAGGTAGGTAGGAATAAAATGAAAGATTGGAAACAAATGTTATTTTATTATTTACTTAAGTAGGTACAAGTTACAATATTTTTCAACTTAAATAATTAATCAGAAAAATCCGAGTCCTCCTCGGAACTGCTATCGCTGTCAGAAGTCCCCCCAACGTTAATGATGAAACTATCGATCTCCGATTCGACTAAATGATCTTTTTGACGGTAGTCTGCCTCACATTTTTTCACATGTCCACAAACATTTACCCACTTTTCTTTCGAATACTCGGAGAAAAGTTTTTTCAGGTATACTTCTTTTTGGCCCAGTGGAGTGCCAACTGATTCCCGCGCGAGTTTTCCCTTGATATCACCCCACACCAGTTCGATTGGGTTCAAATCGGGATGGTATGGGGGGAGGTGGAGGGTATGATGGCCTGCGTCTCTAATAATTTCGTCGACCTTGAAAGTCTGTCCGACAGACGAATTTTTTACCAGAAGTAGGAGCTCGGCTTTGGTAAATTGTTCGTTGAATTGCACATTATTCCTTCTCAACCACGAAACGACATCTGCCTTCAGAGTAGAACTGTTGGGTCTTTTGTTTGTCTGCACACAATGGTATTTCGCGTTGTCCATCACCACGACCGAATCCGCTGGTAAATTCGGGAGGAACTTTTGCGTGAGCCACTTGGAGAAATTTTCAAAATTCATTGATGAATGATAGTCTCCAGATCTTGATGACGCCTTGAAGATGAGCAATGCGTTTGGTACGAACCCTTTTTCACCACCGCCGTGAACGATGATCAATCGGTCACCCTTTCCAATTTGTTCGCCGTGTGACGCTTGAACGTAGGTTTCGTCGAGGTAAACAATGTTTTTCCCTTCAATGCGGTAGGTATTGATCGTTCGTAGGTACCTCGCTCGCCAAGCTGCAATTTCAGGTCGTTCGATCAAAACTTTTCGGTTGGATTGACATTTCTTCCATTTGAAACCGCTAGTGGCCAGTCGTTTCCGAAGGTAACTCCTACTACAGTCGAGAACTTCATCACTCGCCAGTGCTGCGCAAAGTGTTTTTAAAGTAGGGCACTCTTTCCGAACAGTGTAAAATTCACGTATTTTGTTTCGTATTGCTGCATCGGTGAATTCATCAGCAGCGATGACCTTCTTGTGCGGTTTAGACTTGGTTGGCGTAACAAACAAAGGTCCCGTGCAATCTGATGCAGTTCGGTTTCCAGCTTCCTTCATGATGTAGCCGACGGTTCTAGCCGAAACGCCTGTCGCTTCACTAGTGACTTCGCGGACGTTGTATTTCGCGTTATCATCGTTCTTCTTCGTTGTGAAATACTGGAACACATTGTACATGATTTGTCGCGCCTGGCTTCTCAGAGCCTTGCCTCTTGCGATCGCAGGTTTGGGGTTTGACATTCCTGACGATAAAGGTTGACTGTCCATCGCGAGATTTATGCGACAGACGGAAATTGACGGGTTTGTGGGATTGTGATGATACTCACAGTTAAAAAGAAAGGGTTATTACGACGATATAAGTAGGCTGGTGTAACGAGAAGAACAAGCAACCATGAAGCACGAACACTATGTAAACAAAACAGGGACGAAAATCTATTATCGATGTATAAAAATATCGATATTTGGCCTCCGATTATCGATGTTTTTTTTCGATATAAAGTCTCCCGATATTTAGTGCATCTAATTTTTGTCGAATATGATTGTGTCCACGTCTACTATGGCTCAGTCCATGGTAATAAATGGGAAAGAAAGATTAACCTTCTTGGATTCATGTCCGTGCTAAGAAGAAGGGGTGTCCGATACATCGATGTTACCGATTATCGATATTATGTCACCAATGTTGCCTACCTAAAACGCTATCGCCTGTCCTGACATGGCTGCCAATGTAACAGAGTAAAATTATCGTTCTCGCATCCCGCCAACAGGCTGCCATCCCTCTGCTTCTCCCATCCTCCGTCAGAGTGCAGGGTTGGAAGGCAATAACCTTGTGCACGACCTATAGGTAGGTATAACAATAAAACATGAAAAAACACCTAGGATATCAACACAGCGTCAGTGTGCTCAAGATCACCAAGAAATTCGTCGAAATTATAAGGAGCCAAACTGACGAGGTACTTGCTAATACGTGCCTTAAAAATGCCGATCGGAGCATTTCGCAAATTCATGGGAAGGGCGTTGAAAAATTTAAAACCCCACCAGGTGGTACCATTACAAGTAACCGTGATCTGGAGTATGGAAAGACCCAATATTCTTCCTTACATAACATAGGCTTTCAAGGATGTAGACAGCGGGGATAGTTAGAATTTCCAGTTCTTTATAAGCTGATCTACAATCCTCCTGGTAACTCATACCAGCTACGACTCGCACAGCCTTCCTTTGGCTAGAAAAAATGGTGGAGGAAGCTGCAGAATGCCCCCAACTGAGGATGGCATATACAGCTCTGCTCTGGAAGCAGGCATGAAAAGCTGCCAGAACGGCTGACCTTGTCAGCCTCTCGGATAGGCGCCTCAAAAGAAAGATGTAGCTGCCGAGACATGACCGAAGTTGAGCACAATGAGGCTTCCAGCTGAGCTCTGTGTCGAGAACGACGCCAAGAAATTTGACATCTTCCAGATTATTGTCAAAACCAGACAAATCTCTCAACCCAAATCGCATCACTTTGGTCTTTTCAGCATTAACCGAAAGCCTGTTCATTATGAACGAGCTGGAAACCGCATCAAGAGCAGCCACTTCGGAGTCGCACAGCAAAGAAAGTGTGTGTCTACGTGAATCACAGCAACTGTGTCCAGTGTCTGTCGCTGCACCTCTCGTCTTGCTGCATAATGGGTTAGAGGGGCTTTTGTATAGGTCATCAGTGATCCCTCCTCTGAGAGCTGATCGGCCATTTCGTTTCCATGTAGTCCACAGTGGGAGAGCACCAAGTATTCAGCAAAGTATCGGCTAGCACTCTGCATTGCCGAACAGCATCAGAATCACCTGCCTGACTAATACCCGCTACTGCAGTAATTGCTGCCTGTAAGTCAACCAGGATAACAATATAGGGAGGCCTGTCAAGCTTCACGCTCTCTTCCAGTGCCAGCTGAATAGCTTTGACCTCACCATCAAAATTTGTGGCAATGACTCCAGCAGGCGCTCTTATTTGTAAAGCAGTTGAATAAACCCCTGCTCCAGCATTCCGGGTTGCATCCCGAGTTTCCTGCATTGAGAATGGCAGGAGCTTCTTGTAGAACTAGGAGATTGTAGTAGTAGGAGATTTGTAGGAACTTCCTCATTCTGAACTGGTGGATATATGGTCCTTCCATCCATCTCTCCCTTCGCCAAATTCCTCAATTTCCCAAATTCCTACAGCCTAGTAGTAGTCCCTGGCGACCTCCCCGTATTATAATATTATATTATCTATTTAGTGAGAAAGAGAAAGAGGGAAAAATATTTATTGAACATTTTAGGTGTAAAAAAGTTGGACAAAGACTCCAGTAGTTGTCGAAATGGTTGGGATTTTACAAAGTTCACATTGATTTGCCAGAAGTTCAAATTGATTAATGCCAAATTTTTTGTGTGGGTAGTACCTCTTTTTTTTTGTTTTTGAGAAAAGTAAGTTAAGTTAACAAATAAATAAATAAAATATGCCTTCTTTGTTTCTACAGTTGATGGTCGACGCTGCTACAATGACTGATCCCGTTGACGAAAGCCTGACAACTTCATGGCCAGGAGTCACCACGCCCAACACCAAAGTTGCCGAGTATTTGACGAGCCTCCGACAGTTTTTAAAGGTTCGTTATACCACTCTGTTTTACATTTTTACTTGAATGGGGAATTGGCCTCAATTTTAGATTCTGGAATTTCAAATCAAATCCTATAATAGGACCTTAGATTAACGTTTGACACCGGGAATACCCAAGGGGAAAAATTACTGTAGAACAAAATGGCTAAACAAGTGACGCCTCAGTAAAAAAAAAAAAAAAAAAAATCAAGGGAAACTGATCACGTCACACTCCTTGTTTCCTCCCACAAAACTGTGTCCTGGCAAAGCGTAAAACAAGTCTCGGCAAATAGTGTTAGAAAATGTCAACAGGTAGAGTTGTAGGCGCACTTATGACTACATGAAACGATCCACTCTAATAATGAAACTGACTAATATGGAAACTGTATAAGAGAAGATGACGACTAATAATGCTTGATAAACTAATAGACAGAATCGTATTGTAAAAAAGAGTGGGTAAAATTGCTTCTTTTGGTCACTTTTGCGTTTGCATTCTTCTTGCCAGTTTGCAACGCATTCCTGTGTTCAATCACGTAAGCTAATAGTTTCATGTTTTCATGTACACTTCCAGAGGTAGCGCTGCTGTCCTATGGGGGCAGCTCGTCACGTCACAACATGGCTGGCCCCATTTTCAGATTGCCACTAAGTACATTTAAAATGTCCTTCTTCCTTAAATACTCTAAATTTTTTGGATGCGTATTCGAGCAGCACACTATGGTTTTCTTCCATATCAGTGAACCCTCTTTCGAACAAAAAATTAGAAAATTGTGAGGCGAATTCCCCATTATAAATTGGCTGTTTATTGCTGTCATAATTATCTCACTTGATCTTTTTCAAAATGGACTAAGTAACCCTAAAATTTGATCTTTCTTTCAGCTTTCTACTCCTTCTGAAGGCAAACGGAGACTTGGTGACGTGAGGATTGTAAATTCGGCCGATGGCACGCGCTTGTACTGTTGCCCGGAATGTCACATGGCTTACCCCGACAAAAGTTTGCTCGAACCTCACTTAGCGTCACATAAAATTGAACGACGGTGAGTTTTTCTAAACATTTATGATGATCAACGTTTTTCATATTGTTACACCAGTTGAAACCTGTCATATTGTCTTTAATGTCAGCAGGTAAGTTGTCCCTGTTACTCTGGGTAATAATATTTTTTTTATTTGCTATTGAACACACTTTTATTTGTGCCTATTGGAATCAGAAACTTCGACTCAAGCTGAATGCTGTACATTCTTTTACTTATTCTTGATGAAGTGTAGAACATTTGCCCATGTGTATTCCATCCTTGCTAGCCTCACACTGAGATGATACTTCCTACCAATTTCTTTTGGTTGTTGAAGGGTAAAATCAACGTTCGAATGAACTTAAACGTGTTTAATGAGTAATATTAATTCTAGATAAATATACAATAGAAACCAGAACAGAAAAGTCATTGATCAATCAAAGCCCCATTCCGGACATAGGTGTCAGAGGACCGAGTTGTGAATCTAGCTTTGTGCTTCGGACAAACATCTATATCGTTTCGTTTGATATTGTTTCGACTGTAATATCGATCCCCTGATATCAGATACAAGTATCGAAAGTATAGAAACGTCACTAAACACGGGAATCAACAATCCTCGATTGCTGCTTTCTAGTGAAGCGAATCATTTGAAGATTTTTGAGCGGAACGTGATTCGGAAAATGTATGGAGGCAAAACGAGAGATATAGAGCACCTCTGCACAAATGCTGATGTAGACGAGTTCATCAAAAATGACAACATCATAAATCCCATCAAAGCAGGAGGCTATATGGGATGAATTCCAGGGGAAAGGATGCTGCTGATGGCGGATGAGGTAAAGAGAGGCGACGAGGTGAACAGGAATGCTCGCTGATTAGATGTTAGGAACCGGATAGAAGCTGCAAACGATCTGGATCGATAGAGGGAAGTAGTTCGACTATGTAAGAGAGAAGTGAAGTAGTTCGTATTTTGGGTTGATGACGTGGTAATATTCTCCAACGACGCTGACATGAAAACCAAAGTTAAAGAGGGTCTCTTGGTTGACTTTGAAATGAAGGACCTTGGAGGGATTTCTACATTTTTTGGGCATGAATCACTCGTGATAGGTCAGAGGGTACTTTGAGCATCCAGTGCGATTACTACATCTCTAAATCGCTGGAAAGGTTTGGGATGGCTGGATGTAATCCCGTTTCTACGCCTATGGAGGTGGATTCTAAGTCATTGGTGGTAGATCAAAGCTGCAAGGAGCCCTATGACACTAAGAATGTTCCATACCAGGAAGCTGTAGGCTGTCTTCTCTACTATCTCAGGTATCCAGACCTGACATATGTTACGCAGTCAACGTTCTCTCAAGATTTAATAACAACTACCAACCCCAGCACTGGCAGGCAGCCAAACGAGTCTTCCGCTATCTTAAAGGTACAATGAATCTAAAATTGTGTTTTTCTCAGAAGGAATCAAGCGAGTTAGTGGGCTACTGTGATAGTGATTGGGGGAGTATTTTGTGTGAGAGGCGTTCTGTGGCGGGCGTTTGTGTTAAATTTAATGGTTCATTAATCTCTTGGTTCTCGAAACGCCAAAATACAGTTGCTCTCAGCACTGTTGAAGCTGAATATATGTCCTTAGCTTTTTGCGTCCAAGAAATGTTATGGTTGAAGTCTTTGGTAGGTGAATTGTTCCCTGAGTTAAGGAACTTTGTTCCTAAAATTGTATGTGATAATACAGGGGCAATTCATACTAATAAGAACGATGTACTCAGTAACAGAACCAAACACATCGATATCCGTTTCCATTTTATCAAGGATAATGTTTCAAAGGGAAATGTACATGTTGAGCATGTTCCTACGGGTGATATGCTTGCGGATGTTTTCACAAAATCCCTTCCTACTCAGGCTCATGTAAACTTCAATAAGGCTGTTTTTAGTGTTTAGTAAATGTTTACATGTAGCTACGTCTACGTTTGATGTAAGAAGTCTATCGTTTGTTCTTGCATAATATACTGAATATTATTCAGTTTGTTTTTGTATGTTTGAGGGTGCGTGTTGGGATTCAAACATTCAAATATCCCGCCATGTATCACATCGCCCATTTTGTTCTGCTTCCTAACCTTTTATCAGTTCTTTCATAACACTTGTGCTTCTACTCGACTCGGTTGTTTTCTCTCATTTTCACATCATATTTCTAAGTCGTGCCTCTTTTCCAGCATCCATGATAATTATACATACTTGTTGGGAAGAAACAATACTTAGAATAGTTGCCTCTAAGTACGTGGTTTCATTGTTTTGATCAATTGGGGGTTCCTGGTGGCTTGCAAAATGTTGTTTTTTTATTATTTTAATCTCCTCTCAGATTCGTTTGTGGCGTTTGTGGCGCTGGATTGAAACGGAAGGAGCACCTCGATCGACACCAGCTCTCTCACTCGGACGAGCGGCCATACTCCTGCGCTGCCTGCCCCAAAACCTTCAAAAGGAACGAACACCTGGCTCGCCACTACATAGTGCACTCCGGCGAAAAAGCCCAAGTATGTCCCGAATGCGGTAAAGCTTTCTACCGCAAAGACCACCTTCGCAAGCATGCAGCCGGTCACCTTGCTAAGAGACTTCGTCTCGCAGCCATTGCCTCCTGAATCAGTCACTGCCCCCTCAATAATAGCTGCCATTACCGTTTAAGTGGTACTTTATAAACTCGCCAAAACCAATATTTAATCATTCATTCAAGAATATTCATCTCAAATTCCCCAAGTTTCAAGTTATACAATTTCAAAATAATTTTCTACTGTACCTACCAGAATTTTCACCTAAAAGACGATTCAAGCTTTGAGTGAACTTCCGTTACATGGCTATCGTAAGATTCGTGTACTAACTATCCATACATTATCTACCTGTATTTGTGTGCCATATTAAATTAGACAGGTCCTCTGTATTGTGCATTGTAGTAGTTATGTTGAGGGACTTGTGATCATACAGTACGCCAAAGCTCGTTCAACAACAATTTAATATAGTTCGAAAATCATCTGGATATCAGTTTATTTTATATTTCAACTTTTAATTCTTTATTTCCCCATTAAAAATTACTTCACTTTTCAGTAATTCGGTTATTTACGTTTTAATTGTTTTCAAATTTGGCGTTGGCGTATTGTAACTCAACTTTTGCATAGTTGAAACCTTTGTTTACTCTACTTGCTTGTGAAAGGGTGGATGTCATTTCTTCCAACGTTCCCCCAGAATCATTGAGCTTCACTTGATGGAACCAGATAACTTGCAAGTCGATCCAAGTCATTATCAATTTTGAGTTTGATCATTTAAAAATTGTCATTTTTTTCTAGAAGAGGAATTAGTATTTTTACCCTTTGCGAAATCACAGTCCAAGGGGCTTTTTGTTAATTGCATTTTCTTTATTATTTCTATTCGCGTCGAATTTCCATTTTGAATGATCTAATCATCATAATCACCCTTTCTATATCAGTTTGTGGTAGGATTGCAGTTTTCCTTTGAAATGTTTGGTTTGAGCATCGCTCTGTTTTATTTCCTATTTTATTGGCATGCAAGATATTTTTCTCTGTGTGATGTGTTTTCTTTGATACTGCTTTTGAACTTTCTACTCACTGTAAATGAGTCCAAATTTACGTGAATTATTTCCGATGCAAACCACATCTCAGAACTCTGGAAAAATTGCATTTCGAATGTCTGATGTTATCAGAGCGTTTAAACCTGATCAGCCCCTGATTCAGTCAGGCGGATGGAGCAAAGTTTTAAAACTGGCCTTTTGATGGAGCTAACTGCACAATATTAGAAAATACGAACGTTCTTTAAAGTAGGGAAAAAAACTAGAAAAAAAGATGTTTAAAACGAACATAATTTTTTTTTTCAAAAATTACAGTTACCAAGAAGAATTTGTGGAAACTTCCTGAATTATTTCCAGTGCGCGCCAATATTCAGCAATATTGAAAAAATAGTGATTTTATCGCAGTAGAAGAAAGAGTTCCTGGTTTGTTTCAGCTAAAATACAGCTAGCCATAGCCGGATCATTCGCCATGTTTTCAATATGGCGCGCCAGATTGCCTCCTAGTGACGTATTCTACCGTAATATTACGGTGCTAGACTGGATACTTCGCGTTCTTATCACAATATGGCGCTGGATTGAGAGTGTGTGTGATACATCACGCCATATCTAAGCCGAACCAAACCCACTAGTGCCCACTTTCACCAAACATTCGAAACGAGTTTAAACCAAGAGATAATCGACGTTTAGTAATAAACTCTTTCACCAGAGCAATTTACGAGTTTAAACTCCATCTCGAGGGGTTTGAGTTTAAGCGGTCGAAAGTCGGCTGAATAAACTCGGTATGCTCGTTTAACTACAAATTCAATATGGCCACGCTGTGAACATTTTTTATTGTTGTGAGATTTTGTGTGTGTTCTCGGAAGTGTTTTGTGTTTGGAAATGGATATGTCATTACAAATAATTTATGACTCATCTGACGACGACGTCCCGAGGAGATGTCCGAGGAGAATCCTTCAACGTGTTCCACACTACCAAGCCCACGGCCATCAAAGTCCTAAATTTGATTGATACTTGGCTAGAGTTCCCGACGAAATACCTTGTAAACCGGGAACAGGTCGAACAGAAGAAAGGTCGTCCTTAACTTACCTACCTTTATTAGTACGAATTATTAACTAATAAAAAATTAAAAGAACCGATATTGTATCAGAAGTAGGTGATTGGCAATAAAGAAATCGAAATGACTCGCGACGAACTCGTATCACTGAACATCACTGATAAAGGCGAGAATCTACTGATAGCAAGCGCGGGAGTGGTTGTAGTTCAATGCTTCTATTGCCCCAAATGCGTCATGACGTCCAACTTTCGTTCATTTCACTTGATATTTCAAGTTTAGCTAAGCTCAATTATCTCAATCGCCGTTTAACTTTGATTTGGGTTGGTGAACGACGCTCGCCATCTTGCCGGGTCTTGCGGGGTTTAGAAACGCGATTTGAACAACTTTTGGTGAAAGTGGGCCTAAGAACTCTCTAATGGGTTGACACTTGATCAGCTCCTGGTCCAAGCAGGAGGGTGGAGTGAAGTTTCAAAACTGGTCTTACAATGCTCCCAACCACCCTTCTTTAAAGTAGGTAAAAAACTCTCAAAAGAAAAAAAATATTCTAATCTAAAAGAATTATAATATAATTCTTTATATTATAATATATAATATATTATATAATATATATACTATATGTATATTATATATATTTTATATAATATATTATATAAAAAAAGAAATTTGTTACCAAAGCGGGATTTGTATCGACTTTACTAGTGTTCTATTTTTATTGGAATATTCTGACCATTGACTGTAATAGCCATTATAGCAATTTAATGTACCTTCTACGTCATTGCATTGGTGGGAACTCATACATCGACGGTTAAGCCGTATTATGACCTATCAAGATTGGAGTTTGAGCCCCTGTTTGAGCCTTGTTTTGACGTGATAACGTCTTATAAATTGGTTTACCGGGAGACACTTCAAGAAACTGCGTTACGCTCCGCTCACGGAGGGGGTGCAGCTCGGCGCTCAATAAAGGCGGGCGGCCCCTCCCCTTCCCCGGCGCTCACAAAAGTGGGAGCGCCCCGCCCCCCTTCCCTGGCACTCACTCCCCCCCCACCCATGGGAAATACCTACTACCTACGGGAAATACCTACTCTGTGCAACTTCACAAAGAATTTTATTTTATCCTTCTTCCTACTATACGAATGAATATTAACATTAAAATTATTTTACCACTCAAAGTCGTTGTCACGTAAAACTTTCGCCCGTATACCGACTTTACAGGCAACAACACAGGGTTTTTTTTTGCAGTTTTGGGTTACCTAGATATTCAACCGTATTTTGATCCAGCTTGACTGGCGATCTGACGTGAAAACTTCTAGTTCCAGCTTGTCTGGCTGGATAAAATATGTTTGAATCAAAAAACAAAAATCTTGATAGGTACGGCAACGGCTTAACCGTCAATGTACCCAATTCTCTCTTTTATCACATTTCTAAAGAGCGAGGTAATCAACAACATGATGGTAAGTACAGATTGGTTTCAATTTTGATACAGCATGATGTGGAATCCAATTTTTAGTTGCATTCAATTGCATCTTGTTTGAGTAGAAAGTTCAAAATTGCAGTGAACTTTGGTTGATGGTGTGAAGAAAATATAAAACGTTTTGGAGTGACCTCCATCCTTAAGTAATGGTACTGTATCCACTTATAACTGAATAATTTAGAAAACCGATTGTTTAATTTAATGAAACAAGAGATAGTGACAGAGACAGTTTGAAACGTTTTAGATTTTCCCATCCATAAACTGATCAGTTTTACTTGCTCCTTCGGTATTGTTTTTTTTGTGGGGTATTGGGTTTGTTCGTTGTAGATGGAGCGAAGGTTCATCTGTGGGATCTGTGGTGCGGGTCATGCCCGCCGTGAGCACCTCGAGCGCCATAGGACTTCCCACTCCGACGAACGGCCTCACGGCTGCCCTGCCTGCCCTAAGACCTTCAAGCGGGCCGAGCACCTTGCAAGGCACACTTTGACCCACGCGGGCATCAAGCCACACATCTGCCTGATCTGCGCCAAATCCTTCTACAGGAAAGACCACCTGCGGAAGCACACAGCGGCCCATCAACTCAAACGTCTGAAAGCTTCGTCGCCAGTTGATAATGACAAGTTAGCTCTACTCATTACTTGAAGTTTATTATAAAACTAACTCTGGAGTCTTAAATTCGATTAGGCAAGAATCAATTGAATGGAAGGGCAGTTCAAGGGGGTAAGCGACATTTTTTAAGAAATGGAGGTAAGCAAGGATTATCATACCAGACAACAAATCTGACAATGTGGGAATATTTTTTCCCTTTAAATATCGTACAGGCAACACTGAGAATGGTGGAACTTGGAAGGGGTGCAGCCGGTAACCCTACTCGAAACAAAGTTGTGATAACTGAGGGTTTTAATAATAATTATAGCGGATGAACGGGGATTCATAAAAAGATAGAAAGCGTCCACCTTGGCGCAATACAGAACTTAACTGATTTTATTGAACTATCATTATCACTTATTACTTGATTGATGGTACATGGAAGTAAGTACATGGAGGAAGCATGGATGTAACAAAAGTTTTTATCTGAATGTTCCAATTTTGTCACTTACCCCCTTGTTCTGCCCAGCCATTCAATTATTCCACTCCAAAGTTAGTACCTAGTTACTTCTTTTGGTCTTTAAACCAATAGTATACTTACAAGGTTTGAAGAAGCGTAATATTTTAACCATCTTTGAGAAGGAAATTCAGATCAGATTAATGAGAAGCACCATGGAGCATGAAAATTTGTTCCTCAACCTCTGATAAAGCTCTGTATCAGGTTTTGTATTTATTAGTTTGATTAACCCAAAATGGTCAGGTTAGCTCAACAGATGAGGCTTCAGTCTTTAAACCACGAGGTAGGTACTGGGTTCAATCCCATTTTAGGGACACTTTTCCTCCAAAATCCTTTGGAATTTTTGAAATGTTGACTATAGAGAATAAGTAAATAAGTGAATGGTGGTTCTGAATTGGATTTTATTTTTTTGAGTTTTTTTTTATACTGCCAGTTGTTCTAAATGGCCTATGAACTTGAACAAAGAAGGTTTAGGTTGATGGAGCTTGATCGATAGTTTCTCAACCTCCTCTTGAGCGCTGTATCTTGTAAATTTGTCAGCCAGAATGGGGTATTTCGGTGGGTCAGAAATTCAGGTTTTTGACCTCAAATTTGGATTCAGCACCCTAGAGAACCTCTCTACTCAAACTTTAAGCCCAATGAAACTATAACATATGGTAGAAAAATTAATTAAAGAGATCACACGTTTGAAAAAAAGGCGGGCCTCCCTTAACGCACACACACTTATGCCGTGCGCGTGTGTGAGTAGTATTTTGTAGTATCCAAGAGGTCCTCCAAGGGTTTCATCGCTTCTCTGTGCATGGATACTTTTTTCAAAGACAGTTGGCTAGCTACGTCACACCGTTCAAATCTTCAACTTTCCTTAGCTTCTCTGATTTTTTAAAAACATTTTCTCGACAAACAGACCCGATTAACGTTATTCCTGAGCCATACTCTTTTGAAAAAAAAAATTAAAAAAATTGACTGAAATACCCCATTATCGTTCGATTTTGATGATTCAGGCAGCAATATTTCAGGTTTTCAATTCCCTAACTGCACTAATGAATTTCTAAAATCCTTTAAAATTTTAATTGTAGGTACCTACAACGTTTCTAGTTTTTGCGCCTTCAATTTCAGTAAATACTAAAAACGAACAGCGACCGACTGAGACCCCCTTAACTGCTCTTTTCATGCCATGATGATACAATATTGGAAACAAAGAAATAGCTAGCGCCCGAGCGGAGGCTTGACGAACTAATGCTCAGTTTCCTGTTATTCCTGCTCTATGTCAAATCATACCTACTTGGCTTTCAAGTTCGATCAAAATTTTCTAGTTGGGATGAAAAATTGCTTTGAAAATTCCCTTGCACATTTCCAAATAGACTGAAGACATAACGTAAATAACGATTTTTTTTTGTCTAATCGAACAAATTTGATTTTGAGGTATAAATATGTGTAGGTATGTGTCTATGTGAATTCTTTCGTCGGGTAGTAAGAAATTCCGTTTTTCCTACTGCGAAGTACTCGAGTAGGTACGAGGATTTATAAACGCCCAGCTTCAGTCGATTGTACTATTTTTGATCTCCAATGAAATCGCACAAAACCCACCCTTATGTTGCCATATCGTGCCTCCTAGTTACTTTTAATCAAAACTATCGTGATTTCGACACTTTCACTGGTGTTTTTTGCTTTTACTAAGCTTCTTGTCTCATTTTGTAACTATAAGTATTATTTTAGGTCGGATTTTAAAAACGAACTTTTAATCAAAGTCAACGATGTAGGTAGTTTTATATTTTTAGTCGTGAATCAGAAGAAAATAAGAATCACATTACAACGTTGGAAGTTCGAGGAATTTCTCTAGTTTTTATTAGGAGAGTCTAGCCCCCAGAAAGTGTTGTCGGGTTTCAGCGCTACCTACCGCCACTTCAGCGAACTATTATCCTTTTTCAGCTCGATGTGAGCGTGGTCAAGCGGCATTTCTGAAAAGTAGGCTTACCTCGATTTTACCACTCTCTAATTTCAAAGTTTGGCGGCTTTACTTCCCTGCCTTTTTAAATTGCGAGGAAAAGGAACTTGATATTGCATTTTTGTGTTGTTTTCAATTGTTGTGTTGTTCTTCTTTGCTACATTGTAATCTTGGGATAACTGCAAGTTAGAGGAGCAACGGTAATGCGGTCGCGAGCGTGATCACCTGATAAGCTATCAGAAATGGTAGTTCATTGAAGTGGCGGTAGGTAGCGCTGAAACCCGACAATACTTTCTGGGGGCTAGACTCTCCTGTTTTTATTTCCCTCGAAATGGTGTGTTTTTCCCCCCAATCCAAATTATCAATAATCTTGGTTTTTGTTCAATACACACATCTACTCAGATCCTTGAGAGATCTGAGCAATGGATACGCCTATTTCAATTCATTGCTTTGAAATTCACTAGTTAACTACCTAATAAAAGTCATCAAAAGGTAGTTACTTGAAAATAATGCCATTACTGTTTTGCTTCGATCCGCAGTACATTTCATCGGTTTTGAACTTGTAAATATTGTGATCATGTGATAATTTCGTCGTATAGTATATTAAGGTTTCTGTACACATAATATGGATATCAGTAATAATGGAGCCATTATGCTACGTATAAATTTATAAGTAGGTCGTAGTTGGCGTATTTGCATGGTGTTTCAAGAAGGACCTTTCGAGATGAATGTTGACGCAAGTTGAAGACTGCAAAACCCTTGTTGCTTATACCTGTTTTGCACTTCTTCAAATGGGGTATTTCGGTGGGTTGGAAATTCAGGTTTTGACCTCAAATTTGGATTCAGCACCATTGAAAACCTCTAAACTCCAACCTTTTTTGCCCATTCATACGATAACATGAAGAAAAATTGAATAAAAAGATCACGCGTTTGAAAAAAAGGCGGGCATCCATGAATGCACACACACTACGCCGCAGGCGTGTGTGTGTAGTATTTTATAGTATCCAAGGCCACGAGCAGTTCGAGACCCCACGGGATTAGTTGAACGTTCCAAGGCCAGAAACTTGATACGTCACAGCAACTTACTTCGTCACATCATTCAAATCTTCAGCTTTCATTAGCTTCCCTAATTTCTTCCAAACATTTTCTCGACAAACAGACCTAATTACTGTTATTACTGACCCATGCTATTTTGAAAAAAAAATTAAAAAATTGACTGAAATACCCCATTGCGTTATTCCCACTTATCTGCGAATATTTCATGTAAAATTGAAAATGGAGGTTTTGAAACACGTTGTAGGTATTCCTATTACTAAAGTATTTATTGGGTGTTTACCTTCTGTGTCGAGTTTCCAAAAAGATGGATTTTGGTTAGCTTGAAAGAGTATTGGCGCAAGGGGGTGCCTTGTGAACACGAAAGAGTATTTTTATAACGCAAAGTCTTGTATCGTGCAATTGGAAACACTCTGATGTGTATCTATTATTTTCTGTAACGTATTTAATACCATTACCATTTTTCTAATAGAAAGGATATTGTGAATGAGACTAGGCTGTTACAGCCGGCTAATGGAGCTTGCGAGATTTATTATTTTTCGGATTACTTTAATATAGTTTTTACAGTACTTATCGGTTACCAGAAGTACAAGTCAAATGGGTTGTAAATAATGCAAGATCGTATTGATAAGCGATAACTTGTTTATGCGTGTAAAAGATCAGGCGACAGTCCCTTAAGGTCCCAAGGTCTAAAGGGTTAGTTCTGAGCGAGAAGAGGTTATTTTATTTTTTTTCGGAAGAATTGCCATTGAACAGAAAGCAACTGGCGCATGCGCAGTTGTGCCAACCGCTGTTTTTCATCAGGATAATTCAGTTAAGAGGGTCTCAGTCAGTCGCCGGTCATATCTCGTTCCGGGTGAGTATTTCACAAAATTGATGGTGCAAAAACTTAAAAAGTTGTACCTAAATTTGAAATTTCAAAGGATTTTAGAAATTCATTAGTGCTCGGCCCTAGGGAATTGAAAAACTGAAAGATTGCCGCTGGAATCATCAAAATCGAACAATAATTGCCAGAGGAATATGGGAAAAACTTGGGGAAACCCGTTTATTCAGTACTTTTTCCCATTTTTCTTTGGCAATTATTGTTCGATTTTGATGATTCCAGCGGCAATATTTCAGTTTTTCAATTCCCCAGGGCTGTCCACTAATAAATTTTTAAAATTTAGGTACAAACTATACAAAGTTTTTGCGCCTTCAATTTCGTGAAATACTGACTCGGAACGAGGAATGAATGGCGACCGACTGAGACCCTCTTAACCATGGTTGAACTGCAGTCAGATAGAAGTCAACAACTCCCAGGAGTTCTGTTGAGGTGCTGTCGATAAGGAAACCTCTCTCATCTGAAACCTTTTGCATAACCTGGTCATTCTAAAACTAATCTCTAATCCTTCACTTCATCTCACCGGGGAATCCAATCGGCCTACGTTTGTTCATAGTTAAGTTTTTCCTTCAAATTTCCTACACTGAAATCCGTTTTGAAACATATGAAAAGCTATATAACTTGGACAACAAGTGGTCAATGAAAGCTGTTATGTTTCAGCAGATTTTGGATGGCTATTTTGAAGGCTGTGGACTACTACTACAGTCTGACTGCAGTTCAACTTTGAACCTCCAGATGAGCAAACCCTTTGGCTATCAAGGAGGTCTCTTTCGTACTCTTTTAATGAAAGGAGCCCTATGAGCAAAACTGCTTGCTTTGACATTAGCTGGCCATACACAAGCAGATATCGGCGGCAGATCTGGGGTTTCTGAGTGATATCAGTGGGAAAATTTGTGCGTTAGTGGGCGACAACGAACTAAGATTGGCTGAAGATGTCGGTGGTGGGTGAAGATCCGGCAGATTTGTACAGACTTCTTGCGAACGATATCTGTGAAACACAGATCCATCAGACTGGATCGGCCACCCCCTTTAAGAAGCTGTATTTTCCATCCAGTTACCTCCCGACCCCGATAGCATTATCGTAGTACGTTGTTGTTACATTACATAGTAGTACGTTGAAGTTGTCTTCAGTCATCTGCAGGTAGTTTTTGAAGTTGTCAGGATGGTTACTTCTCAATTGGCTAACTAATTGCATGTGTCCTTCTTGTTGGTTCTCCGCTCTACCCTCGACTTCACCCAACTTGTGCGTTTTTTTTCTTCTCCATTTCATGGAATTATCAGTACAAACACACCTCCCACAAAAGCAGCTAATTTCCGTTAGTCTTTGAATAAACGTAACAACCCTATGACGAGAGATGAAAAATATAGGAGTTTATGGCGACAACTACCTCAAATCTGCCACCGATCTCGGAAATTTGTGGTCCTGACCAATAATCCACATCTGCCATATCTAAGCCAGTGGCAGATCTACGACAGAGCCAAATCTGCTAGATTTGGTCCACTAATGAGCAGATATGATCAGGTGACAGATCCTGGCTTGCCAATAACGAAAATACGTTAATGGGCTATGACCGATCTCATTGATCACTGTAATCGTTAACGATATCTGCCCGAGGAGATCGGTCAAAATTATCTGCTCGTGTATGGCCAGCTAATGTTAGGTTTGGAGATCTTCATTTGTCCACATCTTGATTACAGTTGGTAGGTTCACATTCAAAAGGGGGGAGAGATCCAATGTGATCCATGTGTCACGTCGTCAGCAATGACCGAAGGGTCAGCTGTGACTGCAGTCTGCGTCCTTTTTACTTACTTCACATTCAAAAGGCAGGTGCTAATCAGACCACCAACACCCCAAAAGTCACCTTCCTAACCTGACCCTGGCGGCCATTACTAAGTTTACCCAACCGATGAGTCCTGCTTCTATTAGGTATCTACAAAGGGACCACTTTGTTAGCAGTTATGTTTGAGTTGATTCAATTGCCAATCATGCTATTGAAGTATTGTTGCATCATGTTTGAAGATATCATAATTACAAAGCCTTAATTTTTTATTTCATGCAATAGGAAGTAGTCTTTGAATAGGAAATGCCGGGAGAAACGGACTAAGAAAGTCTACCTAGTAGGTACAGCTGATATGTTTCAGGTTGAGTACCTATTTCCAACATATATTTACCCATTTTATAATGCTATTGTTAACTTTTCTCTAAGTCTTGTTTATAGAATACTATCATACTTGATTAATGATAAATTTTCACACTTTATATAAATTCACCAACGCCTCCACCTAATTGTTCCACGAGTCACGAACTACCTAGTTTTTATTTTTAATATAACCGCCTACCTTCTGAAAAATACTGGCGTAGTTGTGAATGGATTCAGAATCTTCTTTCAAATAAAAAAATATCTTTATATTATTTATGTTAGCTGTTGGTTGTAAAATGCAAATAAAATTATTGTCTAATTTTTAAAAAAGTTGTCGTGTTTAACCGAAGCATCCTGGCCATTATAAACCGTTATGCGTGTCTTTCACCATGGCTGGCTTCAGTAGAAGTCTTTAGCTCAAGATTTGGCAATGCTGCAGTTGTTTCTCTGTTCAGGCCGACCGCTGCTACTTGGCTGTCATGGAAGCAGTGATCTAGCTGGATAATCACGAGTTACTTGTAATGAGAGACGTGGCAAGTAGTATTGAAAGCAATTTATTGTGTTATGAATTATTCCATGATACTGACTTATATAGAATTATAGAAGCCTTGAATTGGGGATGTAAACAAATTGGGTCTTCCAAACTCAAAGCTTTCTCGAGCATTTCAAGTTTCTTGAGTTGTCTAAAATATTTTGATTTTATAAGTCCTGAACAGTCGGTGATAAATTTACTAAATAGTATGTTATTCAAGAACATCAAAGCATCATAATAAAGTAAGGAGGTTGTTTTTACCAGAATCCAGTTCGACAAGTAGTATGTCAATGGGCTGGAATTCGTACAAAGATATATGTACTTCGCTATTAGTAGACTGATTTAGATATTCTTTTGGGTAGAAATTGAGTTAGCTACCTGTGAGGGGTCAGGGCGTACGAATTACTGGAAAACACTTCTCGGGGGCAGAAGAAATTCACGGTAGATCGGTGGGGGGGATTCAAACAATTCGAGAGGTAGACAAGAGTGATCCGGAGCTTCTCCAGTCAGCAGGCTCGACTCACTAGGTACAGGCTGGCCAACCTTGCAGGAATAATTTTCTCCTAATCTTCTCTAATGATGTTGTTCATTATCAAATAAACAGAGGAATTTAATGCCTTCTGATTTCGTTTTAACGCATGTTAAGCGATTTTATAATAGGTATCTACCTATTCATATTCATACTTTTATAATACTTCATGAGTTGGCAATTGAATTTTATAACCTTTTTAACCGATGTTGGGAGATTTTATAATGCAGATGAAAACACAATAGTAAGTACCGTCAACTGGGGTGATAGTGATCAATTTCTACAGTTTTTCCTTGAAAACTACCAGTGTAATAATTCAAAAAATCTGAAAAAAATAATTTATACTCTCCCACATCTTACGAACAGTATCCTATATCGAACTTTAAAATTTCGTTGAATTAAGCTCGTTAAAAAAAAAAAAAAAAATGATCAGTATCACCCCCCACATAGGGGGTGATAGTGATCACTAATTTAAAATCGAACTTAAACTATTAAAAATTGTTTTTTAGTACCCTGAGGTAAAAAAAACCACTAGCAACTCATTTCAGAACAATTTTTGTTGAAAAACTAATGAAAACCAACTCTTTACTTATAAAAATCAGAATCAAGCCGAAATTCAAGACTCGTAATATCCTCTTCAGTATTTTTTATTATAATAAGACAATTTGTGGCACATGATTGGTAACTGACAAGAAACAACTTATTTTAAAGCACTTGTTGCCAAAAATAATGATGGACCAATCACGTTTTGATAGTTTCGGGGCATTTCGGCCGTGATCACTATCACCCCCTGGAAATGAGTTGTTTTTGTTTTTAACAGATAACCAACTGTAGTAACACGGAAAGAACAAACTAATTGCAGATATTTCATGCTTACCTCTAGTAGAAACAAAATCTTTTCGCTAGAACTTCACCACACAACACCCGACACCGGCACAACAGAAGTTACAATCACAATGTCAGCTGGGCCCGATTTTGAGATTTGTTTATTTCCTTATCAGCTACCATGGTAACCTAGACTATCGGGCGGGAACGATATCTCCCCAGAGAAGACATTGTTACGAACACATAACACGACCTAACTTTCCAATTTAGGACTGTGTGGAGTTCTGCAATCGCATGCAAATGAAAAAAGGCGTGTTGATCAGTATCACCCCAGCATATCAGTATCACCCCAGTTGACGGTATTTGTTTATAACCTAAAATATTCCCACATGTATTGGACGTCGCTACCTTCATTATAGCTAAGTAGGCATTGATGACTTTGAAGTCTTCATTTTTGTTGAGAAACTCAGAAAAAACCAAGAATAATAATCAGACGGGTGAGTGAATGGGGATGTATTGCCCACCCCAGCTGTACTGCAGGTCTGACTAGCAACGTTGCCAATGGGGAATTTCACCAAATTCTGTTTGCATTTTTCCTGAATAGTTAATGGTGTGGGATAGATGAGAATCGGGCTGATTTCGGAAAATAAGTCTCCTGTTATTTTTGGGAGACAATCAAAATTTTTGATTTCAAAACTAACCGGGAAAACGGACGTGAAGCAGGAACGCTCGCTGATTGGGCTGTTTGGATCGCCCTCTCCACCCAGTGTTGCCCATTGGGACGACGAAATCGTGTTTTCTAAGAGAAAAGTTATCAAACAAAAACAGGGGAAACCTAATTTTCCCCATCTTGCTTTTTCTATTTTTTTCTTCAGTTTTTCGATTTCGAACTTCACTGTTTCGTGAAATTTTGCATCTGGGGACTATAGATTTCTCGATCTCAGCGCTTCAAGCGGCCATAAATGAACTACTACTGGTATTCCAGGATGACGTCATTTTCCCGGTTTTTTTAAACATTCGTATTTTCTACACTGTTTTGTTTATTCGTAAATTAGGAAGTTCGGGCTGAAAGTTTGCCTTAGGGGGTTTTTCGAGGTGCTGAATCCGATTTTGGGGTCAAAAATAGGAAATTCCGACATGGTGAAATTCCTCATTCTCTACTGCGGCAGCCTTCTACTGGAGCTAGCCATGCCAGTATCCCTGTGAGCTAGCCCAAGATGGCCCAAACCCCTGCTCCCCCTTCTTAGGTCCCTTCTTGGGCCATTATACTAAGATTTCGAGGTTCTCTCAATTATGTACTTCATAGTTGGACGAATTAGAAGAGTTTTGCAGGAGCACACCAAAAGGCACAACTAGCGCTCCCGGCAGCTTTGAGTACTACGTACCAGTCAGCTGATCGTGTATCATGTGAGGTATATGGTTTTCCTCAGAGTACTCCAATGTTTATTTTTCCTTTAATGGACAATTTCAGTGTATAAGAAAAATCTCGTGTAATTTCGGATTTTTAATAAACTTGCTCTAAAAACGTGAAAAAGTTGAATAGTTGTGGAATGTATTGTTTATTGGAAATAATAAATTGATCCGAATGATTTTACAATTTGAAATAACCGCTCAATGACGAGGTGCTGCAAATGGACGCCCATTGGCTGGAATGTGGGGTAAACGTCCATATAAGCCGAATGCACTAGTCTCGTCTAATCACAGTACATATCCGCACCACGTAATCACAAAATTTTACTTTTTTTTCTCCGCTAATATTCAAAATCTCAATTTTGAGATGCTTCTGAAAAATTTAGAGAAAGTAGAATTTTCGGTTCCACTACGATTTTTGCTCGTTAGCTTATATTTCCATGAACGTTCGAGAAAAAATAAAATCACAAATCACTGGAATTCCTCATTTGATTCATTCCACTCGATTTAGAGTGTGAACCAAAGTGGCACTCAACCTAATACAGCTTTCATGGAGTGATACCTAAACATTTACTCTGTCTCATATTTATAAAAATTTACCTTTTACAAGATCCTAAGAGCAAAAAACTGAGAAATTATTGATTTTTTGTTAATTTTCTCTCCTTCTTTTGGAATAAAATATTTGACAAATCAATAGAAACTTGAAGTAATAAGTAATTGGAGTAATAGAAACCTGGTACTTCTTCAAACGATAGTTTCATTAAATGAGGAAATTTTCCTGATGCTGCTTTTAAACCTCTTGCTATGGTCCCCTACCGCCTACCTAAAATATTATATATAATTATATTTCAATACCTACCTCATATTCAAGATTCACTAAAAAGCATCGAGATTCAAGAGTAAGCGGAAAGCTTAATCTCAGAAAGATGCCAGTGGGAGCGCTAGTTTTGCCTTACGGTTTGCTCCCCCGAGACTTTTCTGGACGAATTCACCAGGTGCAGTAAGATATTTTACGAAAAAATTTAAAAACAGATTAAAGAACTCAATATGCGTTAAGACGATGAAAGAAGGTTGTTCTATGGAGGTAATAATCAATACACAGGTATCTCGGACGTGATATTTATTATAGAACGTATAGATACATAATTATACATACAAAAATTCAATAAATAGGATCAGTAAAAAAAGTTAAACTCTAACATAATTTGTTAACCCTCACGATGTATAAATAATGGGTTCAAGACATTCCTAAAATATAATTCAATAAATTACTTAAAATAAACATTCATTAATAAATAGTTAGAATTGGTATAAAACAGTGAATACGAGCACAAATAAATAGTTCGAACATGAAACGTTTTTAATAATAAATAAATAGTTGATAACAAAATTAGTTTAATATCATCAAATGGTAATACCCACAATTTTGAATTTATGTACGTACCTATGTCAAAACAACAGGAAAAGTAAATTAATGAAGGTCGGTTTTGAAATAAATAGTAGGTACTAGTTTTAAACATAAAAGCTCATTGTCAGATCATAATTAATATATAATTTAATATAATTTAACCATTACTTAGACATTGGACGGAATATTTGTATATAAACGAAGTTTCAGGTGAAAATTTACGTAAAATCTTGGATCAAATTTATTTTGAAGTAAAACTTGATAATGTCTATCGATAGGTTTAGGAACTAGGGCTTGTGTAGAAATTTAGGGTAACCTCAACTTGGAAATAAATGTTGACAAGGAAGCTCCATTACACAGGTAGGTATGTAAGTTATAAGAAGTCTGCAGATGAAAAGAATGGAAGTTGAATGAACGCGGTTGAAGAAACACTGATCTTTGTGATAATTTCTAGTCGCTGTATAAACATTACTTCTCTGGAAAGCATGGAATTCTACAACCAGTCGTTGAGATCTATTCCTCCCCTCTGCAGAACCCTTCCTATTTGAAATATGTTGCAATCCTCGGCCTTTCCTGGAGGGTGACGATGACCGAAGGTACAGTCCCGGCAGAAAACTTCCTTCATCGGAGCGCCCCGTTTTAGACGAGTTTCATGATGTGAGCGCTCACGTGTTTTATGAACGTTCTGTACTCTTTCAAAATACGACTGTGCTTGATGTGAGTGAACGTCAAGTCTTTGAAGTCCATCATGACGCTCTGCGACATCGTCAATTGGTCGATTCGAGAGAAGTCGATGTTATTTCGGTTCATGGCGAAATCCAGTTCACACAGCAACTGTAACATTAAATTTCGATAAGTATTGACTTTCTTCACTTAATTCACTTATTGGATATACCTTTTTCAAAGGGTGATCTCTCAAAATTGAATCAGTGTATCGTCGTGGAATCAGCAACACCACCGAGCTCGTTTTTCAAAACTTTTCAGGAGAGAGAAAAAACCGATTTTTTAGTCCATCAAGGCCTAATTGACTGATGTTTTCCTTCCATAGTAAAGTTTCCAAGGAAAACATCAGTCAATTAGGCCTCGATGGACTAAAAAATCGGTTTTTTCTCTCTCCTGAAAAGTTGTGAAAAACGAGCTCGGTGGTGTTGCTGATTCCACGACGATATTAGCCATTGTTGCTGTCAAAATAAATTGAGAAATTTGCAATCGAATTTAATGAAAATGGGTTTAGGTGTTCTCGAAAAAGATGGATTTCAAACCCATTTTGGTTTCCATGTTCAGAACAAGATCGGACTTAACGGTTCCCCCGATTTTTGAAGAAATGAATGCCTATAAAACCAACCTCTGCTGCCTATATCAAAATACATTGAGAAATTTCCAATCAAATTTAATGAAAATGGGTTTGGGTGGTTTCGAAAAAGATGGATTTAAAACACATTTTGGTTTTCATGTTCAGAACAAGACTGGACTTTACGGTTTCCCCGATTTTTGAAGAAATTAATACCTATAAAACCATACATAGAAAATTATTCTATCAAAATTTAGACAAAACGCAGTTTATTTTCCATGTTCAGAACAAAACTAGACTTGATTTGAAAATCAAGGAACATTGGGGTTTCTCTGATTTTGGATGAAATAATACCTACTGAATTGAAAAGCCACAATCGAAACTATGCTGAAGGGACTTTAATTCTCCTTAACCCATTTCAAGCCGAGGGTTGAAATAACAGAGTAATGGGGGGAGGAGAATGAACTATTTCAAGGCATCATTTGCTCACCAATCGAGAGCTGCTCCAAATTTTATGAATTTTGAGAGATTTTATGAGATTTGAGAGGTCTCAGTTTTCCAAATCAATATGAATCATCATATCATTATCATATTATTATCATATCATTATTTTTCTTATCATTATTCATTGTTAAATATCTATTTATCGACTCAAGCCCAGAACGCTCACTCGACCAGGATCGAATTTGAGCCACCATAATCAGGCCTTCGGCCAAAAGGCCTTTTTCAAAAAAATTTCCAAAATTTCATTGAAAAAGGCCTTTTTCAAAAAAATTTCCAAAATTTCATTGAGCTCCTGAATGCCGAAGAATTTTTTTTTTGAAAAGTTTAGGAACAGCATGTACGAGAAAAAATTCTTTCACAACGATTTTCTACCATTTCAATGTCCAAAAAAATCATTATTATGACGATGCAAAAATGCATCAGTGGTCGGAAATGGGTTAAACAATAAGTCGGTATTTAGTTTGTTGAAAATATAGATAATTTGCTCACCAAGGCGTTTCGGTCCATCAGTTCCGTCACTGCGCCGTGGCGTTTTTTGAATTCTTCGTTTTCCTTAGTAGCTAGCTCGTCGTGGACGATTTTCAAAGCGAACGCCAGGTCTTGGAGAGTTCGGTAGGTCATCGGCAAAAGACTCATCAGCTGTAGACAAAATTTTAAACAATAAGAATACGTGAAGATTCTCAAATAAAAATATGCCAACAAGAAAACTGAAAGGTTAAAAGCAACATCGAGGGTTTTTTCAAATACAATAAACGTGGTATTAAATTTTTGAACCAACATCATACAATACATTTTTCGTTTTGATTTGATTCGTTTAAAACCTTCTTAATGAAGAGTTTAAGACTGATTTAAACCCTTCAAGAGATCCTTAAGAAAAGGCTTACCCAAGATGGAAATTTATCTTTATATGTTGAAGAGTTTAAGACTGATTTCAACCCTTCAAGAGGGCATTAAAAAAGGCTTACCTAAGATAGAAATTTATCTTTATTTGCTGAAGGATTTAAGACTGATTTTAACCTTTCAAGAGGGCATTTAAAAAGGCTTACCTAAGATGGAAATTTATCTTTAATTGCTGAAGAATTTAAGACTGATTTCAACCCTTCAAGAGAGCCTTAAGAAAAGGCTTACCTAAGATGGAAATTTATCTTTATTTGTTGAAGAGTTTAAGACTGATTTCAACCCTTCAAGAGGGCAATAAAAAAGGCTTACCAAAGATAGAAATTTATCTTTATTTGCTGAAGGATTTAAGACTGATTTTAACCTTTCAAGAGGGCATTAAAAAAGGCTTACCTAAAATAGAAATGTATCTTTATTTGCTGAAGAATTCAAGACTGATATCAACCCTTCAAGAGGGCCCTGAGAAAAGAGTTACCTGAGATAGAAATTTATCTTTATTTGCTGAAGAATTTAAGAATGATTTTAAACCTTCAAGAGGGCCTTAGGAAAAGCCTTACCTAAGGTAGAAATTTATCTTTATGTGCTGAAGAGTTTCAAAAAAATCCAGGTGCTTTCAAGATCTCTTCTCATTACGAGTGCTAAGAAAACTTTATTCCCAAATCGGTCCATATAATTATGCAAATTTCTTACAATTCGAAGTTTTTGAAAAAGTGCAGTTCGAATCGAGTGTTGCTGAGGTAAATAATGTATAATATTGGAGAATATTAAGGTACGTACTCTTTTAACGTCATGAATGTTGTTGTATAAATCAAGCGTCGAATCTTGAACGACGTAAGGGTCGTTCTTGCTGTCTTCTGGTTGAACGAGATCTTCCAATATCTGTGACAAATAATAATAAATTATATACCACTGAAAAATGAAAACGTGTGTCCTAGGTAAGTAATAAATCAATCAAAATCGTGTTTAAAAAAAGCAGATTTTATTAATTTGTAAGTATTTAATTTTTTAAATTAAACACTCGCCTTGGGTTTTATATAAAATTACTTCAAAATTTTTGTATAAGTAAATAAAAATTCATGCAAAATATAGCGGAAGCTTTGTTTTCACTATTCAAGGTTGAAAAAATTCTCCAAAATCGAGATTTTCACTCGCGTTTTACGTTCCAGACCTTTCTGAACAATTTTGGTTCCGTGTCTGTCTGTATGTCTGTGAGTCTGTCATGAAATCCTTGTAACCGGCATAACTGTACGAAGTTATTGTCCGATTTCGATGAAATTTTCAGGGATTGTGTGGGTTGGTGTGTAGACGGTCTCCTATGAAAATCATCTCCCCCAGACCAATAGTAGTTGCTTTTATCGATGCTCATCCGATTTCGACGAAATTTCTCAGGATTGTTCAGATTAGCGTGTAGATGGTCCCCTATGAGGGTAGTGGAAGGTACTGATTGGGGTTTTGAGATTAACTACTATGCATCGGATCATCTATACAATCGGGTTATGGATAAGAGGAAGCTATGTGCCTCACTCACTTGGCAGACGTTTTTAATTTAACACTTGCCTTGGGTTTTAAATGAAATTACATCAAAATTGTTGTAAAAGGAAATAAAAATTCATATAAAACATTTTCTAGTAGGTTAGTTAAATAGTGTTAAATTTAAATTTTGACATTCATACAATTTAAGTCTATTTTTTCACTTCAAAATTACATTAAAATTATTTAAAGAATTTTTGGATAGGTGGTTTTATATAGTTTTTCTTTTCACCCACCAATTTTAAGGAAATTTTAAATCTTCAAAACAACGTTTAAAAAACAACGCTTTATTTGGAGTTTTATTTGTGAAGCTGTTTTTGTCTTTTAAATTAGAATAAATGTTGCGAAACAATCATTTTAATGAAGTATTTGTTTTGTATAATTTTAAACAGTTTGACCCTATTCTACATATTAATTTTTGATGATGTTAAATTAATATATTTTTAAAAATGTAGATATAAATTTAAAATTTTATTTTTTGAGGCTTTTCGTTGAGTTTGAATATTTAGACTTACCCCCAGCTGATCGTTGTCTACGAAGAACTCGTGAGCTGTCTTGAACTGGTGTTTCAGCCTGAGGAGGGTCTGAGCGTTTCGCACCACTCTCAGCGGATGAACCGTTTTCTTATACACGTGACCACAAGGAGTAATCCAAAATTCGTCGAAGGCCGAAAGGGCAGCTGGCACGATTAAGAGAAGAACGAACAATTCCATTTTTGACGGATTAAAAGCGTTGAATTACCGCGAAAAAAAAATGATCGGAAAATTTCACTGAACTGTGAAGGTGCGGAGACGATTTCGAACTGACTCTATCGGTGAAGATGATCTCTTATATATGGATCAGTTCGAATGACGAGATAAGGGTTTGTTGATTTTGTATCCAGCGTCGGATCTCGGGGGGATATCTTGTTAGATTCGATTTGTCAGTAATAGGAAGTGTCATTTATGACGCCCCCACTTTTCCCCCTCGTTGAAGTGAGGAAAGGTGCTTGAATGGAGATACGGTAGATCCTGCTGGAGAGCGGACGTCAGTCGGTGGTCGGTAGTGAGTGCCGAAAGATCAGTGAAAAGTGCGCGAATCGTGAAAATTCGAGTAATAAGTTTATTTGAGTTGATGACGAAATATCCACAGAAAAAAGTATTTCAACAAGTAATCTGCAATACAAATTGTTCCAAATCTGCTCTCGTTGGTTGTAAAGCAAATTATGGTCCACAGCAAATGTTTCTAAAGACGGGGAACTTGGTTTGAAGGAACCCCGAAGAGAAAGAAGAAATAATGTGAATTCCACCAAAGTCAAAAATTCATAAAAACAACTTTTTATAAAATGACGAATTGACCTACTGAAATATGATGGTGCGTTCTTAGGAAATTTTTCTGCTGAACTCAGTCGATAGGCATATTTTTTGAAAATTCCAAAATTTAAATGATTGTTTGCGAGAAAGAAGAAATAATGTGAATTCCACCAAACTCAAAAATTCATAAAAACAACTTTTTATAAAATGACGAATTGACCTACTGAAATATGATGGTGCGTTCTTAGGAAATTTTTCTGCTGAACTCAGTCTATAGTCATATTTTTTGGAAATTCCAAATTTTAAATGATTGTGTGCGAGAAAGAAGAAATAATGTGAATTCCACCAAACTCAAAAATTCATAAAAACAACTTTTTAAAAAATGACGAATTGACCTAATAAAATATGATGGTGCGTTCTTAGGAAATTTTTCTGCTGAAACTCAGTCGATATTCATATTTTTTTGAAAATTCCAACATTTAAATGATTGTATGCGAGAAAGAAGAAATAATGTGAATTCCACCAAACTCAAAAATTCATAAAAACATCTTTTTATAAAATGACGAATTAACCTACTGAAATATGATGGTGCATTCTCAGGAAATTTTCCTGCTGAAACTCAGTCGATAGGCATATTTTTTGAAAATTCCAAAATTTAAATGATTGTATGCGAGAAAGAAGAAATAATGTGAATTCCACCTAACTCCTTCCGGGAAAAAGCTCAAAAATTCATAAAAACAACTTTTTATAAAATTACGAATAGGATACCTACTGAAATATGATGGTGCGTTCTCAGGAAATTTCTCTGCTGAAAATCAGTCAATATTCATATTTTTTGAAAATTCCAAAATTTAAATGATTGTACGCGAGAAAGAAGAAATAATGTGAATTCCACCAAACTCCTTCCGGAAAAGAGCTCAAAAATGCATAAAAATAATTTTTCATAAAATGACGAATAGGATACCTACTGAAATTTGATGGTGCGTACTTAGGAAATTTTTCTGCTGAAAATCAGTCAATAGTCATATTTTTTTGAAAATTCCAAATTTTAAATGATTGTATGCGAGAAAGAAGAAGTAATGTGAATTCCACCAAAGCTCGAAAAGTCACGAAAACAACGTTTTTTATAAAATGACGAGTAGGATTTATTGATTGAATGAGACCACCCAAGATTGGACCCAAAGATAAGCAGAAACGTGACTGTGATTCATCAAGTTGAGTTTCAAACTCTTTTGAAACTGTTATGGTACCGACTTTCAAGTAGGTCGTATTGAACGTCATAAATTTTGCCGAAAAAAATCGAAATTTCTTCTCCCATCAAACAGTTTAGAACTTTTTGACTGATTATAGTGAGAGGAAATTTTTTTGAACAATATAGGAGTGAATGAGTCGGACGTGGACTCAAGTAGTTGTCAAAGTGCAAAGGGATTTGCGAAAAGAAAAATTGATTTGCCAAAAGCTCAAAAAAGTTTCAAATTGGTTGTTTCGAGGTAAATTAAATTTTTCGAGCAAACCTATGAGTGTAGGTACCATTATGGTGGAATTTCCAGGGAATAGGCGGATCAGCTCCTTGGCAGTCCCCTATGAATAGCCATCATACCAATGGAAGTGAACTGTTACGAGTATTCATGGAAGCAAACGTAGGTACTGAAAGTAATTTTCTTGAACTATGGATTTCCTTATCCAAATGGAATTCGCACGAATTTGAAGGAGGGTTCCAATGATTGTTTATGCGAGTTTATGGCAATGCAATGATGGAGCAACAGTGCATAGTTTCCAAGAGACTATTGATTGAAGTAAAATTTTGCTAAAACGTAGAGGTTATCTTCCGGATAAATCCAGTTCTGGGTGTACATGAGTTTTTTGGAGAAGTGACTGTTGAGTGTGGGTGACAAAGCCACGTGGTCTGATCTGTGTCCCACAAAGCTGACATTCCCGAGAAAGCCTCTCTAGCTGCTGAATTCGAACAGCTCGTCCCTGATCAGAAGGGGATATATTCTCTGAATGGCTGCCAAACTCTGCTGATCACCTTCATATCTGCTGGGTTTGCTAAATTCCTTCCTGCCCCTCGAGGTTGAAATGTCACAGAGAGCTTCTCTAGGACTGCTTAGTTCGAACAGGCTCTCCCAGGGCTAGATGAACTCGAAGGACACCTGCCGAGTTCTTCTCAAAACCTTCTCAACAGCAGCTATGTGTACTTCGAATTTCACAGAGAACATCTCTGACACTGCTGAGTTCTAGCAGCTTTTTCCTGATCAGCTGGACTTGACGAATTTGGCTACATACTTTATACATGACATTGATTGATGACTTTGGCACCACATTTCGCCATAGTTTGACCTTGAACCTTCGGGGAGTAAACTGCTGTAATCTTGGCTTATAGTTCCGTTTTTGTAGTTACCGGGTGTTACTACAGCTGTCAGAAAGCAAGCTAAGAGAAACGATCCTGACCCCTGGGGACTTGGGTATAAGATTGTGCTGAAGAAACTCAGGGGGATGGACTTAACCTCGACAATGGCACCGGAAGTGAAGGACAGAATTGTGGGGGAATTGTTCCCTGAACACGAGGTTGAAGACCGTCCACCGGTCGAGGTCACCGGTGAGATCCCTCTCTTCACTAAAAACGAGGTGCTGTGTGCAGCAAAATCTATGCGCAACAAAAAGGCTCCAGGTCCAGATAGGATCCCTGTAGAGATACTGAAGATTGTTGTCGATGAACAGCCAGAAATATTGTTGGACATGTATAACGCATGTTTGAAGGAGGGCATCTTCCCGAGTCAGTGGAAAATTGCAAGACTAGTCCTCATTGGAAAAGGGAAAGGTGATCCCAACACTGCGTCAGCACACAGACCTCTGTGTATGCTGGACACTGCAGGGAAGTTGTATGAGAAGATGGTGAGGCTCAGAACGCTGGCTGCGATCGCAGAGGCTGGGGGCTTGTCCCCGAAGCAGTATGGTTTCACAGCGGGAAGATCAACTGTCGATGCAGTCTGTGAGGTGGTCTCTGCAGCCCAGGCTACGCAGACGGGTAACCACCGGAGCAGAGACATCTGCATGGCAGTTACTCTAGATGTAAAGAACGCCTTCAATTCGGCAAAATGGAGTGACATCCTGGCGGCTCTCAGGGACTTTAGCATCTCAGGGTATCTTTACCGGGTCCTTCAGGACTACCTGACAGATCGGTGGTTGGAGTACGACACTGTGGAAGGAACGAGGAGGAAACGAGTCACCTCGGGAGCTGCCCAAGGCTCAGTCCTAGGGCCAGACCTCTGGAATGTCAGCTATGATGGGATCCTTCACATAGAAATGCCAGAAGACGTCTTCCTTGTGGGGTACGCTGATGATATAGTGGCGGTTATGAAGGCTCGAACCACCGAAGCCTTGCAGCTCAAGCTGAATCAGACCATGAGAAGAATACTGGAATGGATGGGATCCCGATCCCTGTCACTGGCTATTCAAAAAACGGAGATTGTCCTTCTAACCCGGAAGAGAATAGACAGAAATATCCAGATGCTTGTCGACGGCCAGAGCATTATCACGTCTGACGTAATAAGGTATCTGGGTGTCATGCTGGATGTGAAACTGAGCTTCTGGGCGCACATATGTAAGGCAGCTGATAGGGCGGCTGCAGTGGTGGGGAGGCTGGGCCGTCTTATGGCTAACATGGGTGGCCCATCCTCCTCCAAACGCAGGCTGCTCATGAGAACAACCGATGCCATCTTGTTGTACGGTGCTGAAGTATGGGCAGACGCTCTGAAGTTTCAAAAATACAGGACGCGTATTGAATCGGTGCAGCGACGTGGTGCACTAAGGATATGCAGCGGCTACAGGACGGTTTCAGCCCCTGCAGTGCAGGTTGTTGCCGGGGTCACACCAATTGACCTACTGGCAGACGAGCGCAGGAGGATCCACCTGAGGAAAGCGGAGAATGCGCCAATGGTGGTTAAGAAGGAAGAACGAGAAGAGACCATGAGGAGGTGGCAAAATAGGTGGAGGTCTGAGAGTCGAGGACGATGGACTGCAAGGCTGATTCATGGTGTCAAGGAATGGACAGAGAGAGTGCACGGGGAAGTGAATTATTATCTTACACAATTCCTTACCGGGCACGGTTATTTTCGGTCCTTCCTGAAAAAGATTGGGCGGACCACGGATTCGCGGTGTCTGTACTGCCAGCAGCAGCGTGACCGCATCACAGACGACGAGCAACAGGATCAAGATGGAGTCGCAGAAGGCCTGGAGATCGAGGAAGACGATGTGTACCACACATTCTTCCAGTGTCCTAGATGGGAGAGAATGCGGAGTAGCCTGATTGACGAAGTCGGTGAACTTCAGCCAGAGACCATCGTTAATAAGATGATGGAGACAAAGGAGAACTGGGATGCCATCAATACCTACGTCATCGCAGTTCTCAAAGAGAAGGAAAGAAATAGGGATTGGGAAGGCCTAACATCATAAACGCCCCATCCCCTATCGAAGCCAAGGAGGAGCCTAAAGACATTAGGCCTCACGAAGAGGAAGCCCAGCAACAGCCGGGCTGAAAAAGGGGCTGTCCCGAAGTAATGCATCAACTGTAGTCCCGGGGCAGTCCAGACGAACAGAGGAGGTTTTAGTGGGTAACCAGTTGCTTATAGCGGCCGGACCCCCACATAAAGGGCGGTGAGACAAACATCCCTCTCCCGCTGTCAACCAATAAACGGTTTCCTCCTCTATAAAAAAAAAAAAAAAAAAAAAAAAAAAAAAAAAAAAAAAGAGAAACGATCCAAAATGAAAGATGCAAACATCAGTTTGAATGGAAGGGAAAAGTAGGTACTAAACAGAGCCAAAATCCCAACGTGTAAATTACTTTCCTGACGACCAAATTTCCTATCCACAGGAAAATGATCAAAAATTGTAACCTTCCTTGTAGTAGACTTATTGCGATTTTTGAGTGTTCAAATTTGTAGATCGACCCAACAAAACACACTATGTCAACTGAATGGGGTCGTCTGGAATAAACTCTTTCTTTGCCGAGCTTTCGGTAAATTTATTACCTTGGATTTTCGTTCGACTGCCATTCCTGGCGTCGCGGACGTCATCAGCTGTTTTCCAAAGGGAAGATCAGAATTTGTTCTGATGGCTTCCCATTGCCTCACCGCCCTGGGTTGGTAAGAGGGGGGCGATGAGAGCCCCGGACGCCGAAAAACCCACGCTGCCGACGATGAGCCTTGAACTCACAACCCCCGTAGAATTCGGTCCAATGTCCACCGCCAAACAACGACGTCCCAACGACTGTAGCTACAAGTCAGAACAAATGGAAGAATGTATCCACAGCTTGGAGAGAATGAGTGCTCGGCTACATTTTTCTATTTGTTCGGTTGTTCTAACTTCCAATTTTCGTAAAAGCTGGCGTTTTATTCATTTCTTTCGTCATTTAGTGTAAATAATAATAATAATATAATTATGGTGGCATCTCTACCTGCTCATTTTGTATTCTAGGTATACTCACTGAGTAAAACGTCTTTCGAACCCTGAAGAAGGTAATAAATTTACCGAAAGCTCGGCAAAGGAGTTTATTCCAGTTGACCCCATTCAGTTGACATATATGAAGAGTGTTCACCATTTTCCCACTTCCAGCTTAACGACCTTTTTCTCGAGACCAGACTTGTCACTCAAAACAGCATTTCTTACTTACTAAAAATATTACAATTCAAAATGGACAACAAGGTAATTAAGAAAGATCAATGCTATTGAATATATTGTAATTATTACTATTTTTATAAATATTCCATTTCTATATAGTGAAACCATATTAAAAGATAAATAATTTATTCACCTACCTACAAGACGATACAAAATCAAAAACTTTCTAAATATAGAAACATAAAGCAATATCTATCCAGGGAGTAAGCCTAACTGGTACCAGTCAATTCTATAACTAATGTGCAACAAAAAATGTCTATTAGCAATTTTTTTAAACCCTTCGTTTTCGAGTTATTTTAACTTTAAACTTTTTTTCGTGTTTTTGACCTTATGTCATTAAATCAGCCATAACTCTTTTCATTTGCTGTGTAAATTAAAATTTGAGGACCGTTTTGAGGACTGTTGGAAATAAAATTAAATTTCCTGTTGGATAGATGCCTTAACTTGTTTTTGAGTCAAGGTTCGAGACATGAAAACGTCCTCTAAAAAGAAAATTTTACGTAATTTTGGAAACCTCGCATTTTTTCAATTGCAAATTGAACCACGAGAACCCATATTTTTTCAAGATGCAAGAACAGTAAAAGCTGCGCCAAAATATCAGCTTTCCAATGGTATAATTAAAAAATATTTTACAACCAAATTTAGGGTGCAAATTCGTGTTTGAACGCGGAAAAACGTGTCTTTTTTCAACGAAATCAGCGCTCCGCCTCGAAGGTCTGAAGGGTCGGACGGTAGAAGTGGGTGGGTCTCAGGAAACAGGAGGGCTGATTTCGTTGAAAAAATTTACGTTTTTCCGCCTTCAAACACAAATTTCTCCCCTAAAATCGGTTGTAAAATATTTTTTAATTATACCATTGGAAAGATGAGATTCTGTTGCAGTTTTTACTGTTCTTGCATCTTGAAAAAATATGAGTTCTCGTAGTTCAATTTGCGATTGAAAAAATGCGAGGTTTTCAAAATTACGCAAAATTATCTTTTTAGAGGACGTTTTTATGTCTCAAACCTTGACTCGAAAAAAGTTAAGGCATCTATCCGATAGGAAATTTAATGCTCTTTCCAACGACATCCTCAAATTGTAATTTACACAGAAAATTAAAGGAGTTATGACCGATTTAATGACAAAAGGTCAAAATCACGAAAAAAAGTTTTAAGTTAAAATAACTCGAAAACGAAGGGTTTAAAAAAAATGTCATGAGGCATTTTTTGTTGCAAATTAGTTATAGAATCGACTGGTACCGTACGGCAGACCAGTTAGGCTTACACCCTGTATAAGTATGTGACCTGTATGACATTGAAAGCTTACCTCTACCTACATTGTAAACTTCAATGGAAATTTTCCACGTTTTTAGTAAAACAATATTGTTTACAATACCTATTTGTACCTTACTACAAACTTCCAAATTAAAAAAAAAATGTCATGATAATATAAAAATACAAAAATATTTCCATGGAATGCTACAATCTGGTTTAGTACAGGCGGGTGAAGTTAGTAGCGGAGTATGACGATAATACTGATTGACTAGAAATGTTGAGGTGAGTTTTAACATCTGTGCGTTATATTCTGTTAAGGACAATAAATTATCATTCATGGTTTATTTATTTTTAATGCAACTTCACAAGCTTTTGACTGACTACAACTACATGTATCAATGATTTAACGTGGATTTAAAAATACAATATCTTTGTACCTTAATCGATAAATTATACATTCGTTGTATCGTAATACTGAGATTCGCTTAATGGGTACTTAAACCTACATGTACGGCGTATTATTATATGATACAAGTGGATATTATAATACAACGAGTCAATCATAAGATCAACTCCAAAACTTGGAGCTTAATTATAAAAATAATTTTTATTCAAACTGTGCAAACATCTTACTTACCTCATTACATAAAATATAAAGTTTACATATTTCTTTTGATCAATTTATTCTTCATTATAGCATAAGTTATTTATAAGTTATTATCATGTTTTCTATTACCATGCCATGTTTTGAAGATCTCAATCAATATGAACTTACCAAAAAATAAACATTTTTACCTCATTGTCTAATTCTTCTAATTGTTCCCTTGATTACAACGATTTAGGGTGAACGAAAAAGGACAAAAATATTTTATTCATGGAAGAAATGTATCGCAGCACATAAAGCACTATTAAGCACTATTAACCAGACTATGGTTTAATTATTTTCAATTTTCAAGTTTTTGGAGGAAGGAATTACAATACGTAATTTTTGTTTCGTAATTTTTGTTGCATTGTACGGTCTCAACTGGAATTTTAAACTCGGTTTCATTTTGTTCAAATTTTCGAAATTTAGAATGATTTTTATGCGAAATGTGGATTAGAGCATCATCGACATCAGTTATTTTTAAACGAAAAGGTAATTAAATTTGGTCTGATATTTTCTATAATGAAGCTTTGGATTTGTGCGAGAATAATTGTGTTGCAAGAAATTTAAATTTGATGGTCAACGTTTCAAGGTATGTAGAATCCAAAAATGTCTGCCAGGTGGGTGTGGCACATAGCTTCCTCGTATCCATAATCCGATTGTATAGATGATCCGATGCATAGTAGTTAATCTCAAAGTACCTTCCACTACTCTCATAGGGGACCATCCACACGTCAACCCGCACAATCTCTGAATATTGTTGGATAATGTAGAAGTTATGGCTGTTACAAGGATTTCACGTATGCACATGCGCACAAAACATGTTCAATTTGGGGGCTATGAGTTTCATAGGGGACCATCTACACGCCAACCCGCACAATCCCTGAAAATGTCATCGAAATCGGATGAAAAATGTAGAAGTTATGGCTGTGGCAAGGAATTCATGACAGACATTCAGACAGACACGGAACCACATTTGTTCAGGAAGTTCTGAAACGTAAAACGCGAGTGGAAATTTTGATTTTGGAGATTTTTTTTTCCAACCTTGGAAAATGAAAACAAAGCTTTTGCTATCTTGATAGACTAGGAAGCAAATTGTTGATTTTATTCTGGGTTTTGTTGTCTCGAAGCTCGTTATTGTCAGTTCACGTCTATGGGGTAAAAAGTGAGGGTTGAAACCAAAAAGCCCCAACTAAAACTTTCAACGTATATGTATTGTATTTTCATTAATTAAAAATTTCTACGAATTTTGTTTTATTATTTTCAATGACAAACCTTTAGATTCAAGGACAAAAAAATACCCAACTTAAAAATTTGATGGTTTACGTTTCAAAGTACGTTTCAATCCGAAAATCGATTTTTAAAAAATCCGTCCATCCGCGGCCCTTTTCTTAATTACAATGGACCGAATTTGATCAAATTTGGATTGCCTGCTTTATTGCCTGTATTTGGGGTCTAGTTTAGCATCAGTCACTTCTAAGGGTTGGAAAATAGAGGATGTAATTTTCAAAACCTCTCGGTATAAAGGTATTTTTTTCACCAATTTAAAATAGAATTGAATTTTTAGAATCGTCTGAGACCACGCAGAGCCCTGTAGGACAAACAGTTTGCTCCCTATGAGAACTTAAAGAAAGGTTGGACTCATAAAAAACGTCTGCCAAGTTGGGTGGGCAGTATAGCTTCCTCACTCATTGTAACATGGACGTATAGAATCAGTTGGCGAAAAGATTATGATTCAAAGAGTTCGCGCATGCGCAGCGGCTATTGCTTGACCAATTTGATTGAAACTTATAGGGTGTCTCTTAGAAGTTAGTCCCTAACTAACCTCCAAATTTGAGCAAAATCGGTTCATTAGAAACCGAGAAACCGAGGTTCCAGGAAATTCACGTTTGCGCATGCGCACTCGCTCCTATTGGTCCGAAGGTGCTGAAATTGATAGGGGACCGTCTAGGACCTAACCCGCACAATCCCTGAAAATTTCATCAAAATCGGACCACAGGTTAGTATAGTTTTGCCCGGGACAAGGATTGACCACAGACAGACCGACAGACAGACAGACAGACACGGAACCAAAATTGTTCGGGAAGCTCTAAAACGCAAAAAGCAAGTGGAAATTAGCTTTTTTTTTCACTTCTTTCACGAATACAAAGCTTCCCTACCTTCGGTAGTGAGGAAGCAAAATCAGAAACACGAGAACAATCGCAAAAGAGGCCTAATCTCCGTTCAAATTTTAGCTGACCAAAATGGGATCGATGGATGGATGCTCTGTTTAGGTTGCCAAGGAAATTCCGTGTAAGGCGAAAAAGAGAGCGGGAGTCCCTTGAAGGAATCTTTCGTTCCTTTGAGTTGTCCTGAATGAAGGCATCCATAACTCTTTATTTCTCCGAATTGAATGTGAAGAGTTAATTTCTTCAAAACAAACTTGATTGTGAAGCGGAAGTATGGTTGGTAGAAAGTTCTCCTCGTCATAATTTTCTAGTAAATTTGAAAAAAAATACCATCTTTAAGGTCTGAAAGGGGATGCAGGTGTTCTCCACAGAGTTGTAAAGTAATGATTCCTTTAAGTAATGATTACTTTTCAAAATTAATTTTCTTATTAGCAATGAAATGAGTGAAGTGATTATGATTATGTACACATAAAACCAATAACTGGGGTTTTAAGAGACACTTTAATCCAAAGTAATTGCCATAACCATTACCCATTCCTGTAATGGGAATAAAATTTTCAATTACTTTTTCCAATTCCTTGTAATGGTAATGGTTTTTCCAATTCCCTATTACTCGTAGTTGAAAAGTAATGGGTCATTCCAATTACTCTTCCTGTAATGGGTAATGGGAACCCATTCCCCATTACCACCATTCAATCAGTAAGTTGACCATCCTCCAATTCAGGGTGGTCCCCTATGGATTGGGGACGTTTCATCGAGTTGGAGAATGGTCTCCTATAAATCGGAGGATGGTCTCCTATGAATTTTGGGATGGTGCCCTGAGTTGGGAAAGGTCCACTAGGATTTCGAGGGTAGTCCCCTATGAATTCGAGGGTGGTCCCCTATGAATTGGAGCATGGTCCCTTATGAATTGGAGGATGATCAACTTACTGATTGAATGGTGGTAATGGGGAATGGGTTCCCATTACCCATTACTCTTCCTGTAATGGGTAATTGGAAGGACTCATTACTTTTCCAACTACGAGTAATGGGGAATTGGAAAAACCATTACCATTACAAGGAATTGGAAAAAGTAATTGAAAATTCCATTCCCATTACAGGAATGGGTAATGTTTATGGCAATTACTTTGTTCCTAAAGTAATTGGAATTGGTAATGGGAATTGGAATTCCTATTTTAACAGCTCTGGTTCTCCAGATAGAAGAGTGAAAAGCAACAAGGGAACAACCATCGTAATCCTCTCCCAATACTCAGCAATAGAATAACTGATTTAACTGAAATTATAAAAATAAAATTAATTGATTAAAAAAAAAAGGTTTTTTGAGAATGAAAAGACATACGTCTTCTTACAACATGGTAGGCAATTAAATTCTGTGGGCAAATGAGACCAATATTGTTAAAAAAGATTCATGAGATTCATCATCCAGTAAGGCAAGATCAACAAGACCGCCGATAATGTTAATCATTATTCACAAAAAATAAAATAATATCTTCTATAAGGCAAGACAAGTAGACATCAATCTGTATCACCATCAGACATGAACGCAGAATCAAGTCAATGGACGAATTTTCGACGATATATTCCAACAAATTCATTATTGTAGAGAATTTTGGGCAGATTCCGATTATACCACGTAGTTGGTAATATTATGTTCAATAAATTAATTTCCACAAAAAATACGTTTTTGTTTCCAGCGATTTTAGACCCCTTTTTCCGATTTAGAGTGTAGTAAGAAGGGTTTACTTGTATAAACATTTCAAAATTTTATTTAAAATTTTGAATTAAATGCGAAATAATTAGTTAAATTTGTTTTTGATATTTCACTAAAAGTAAAAATGAGATTTTACGTCAAAGTTTTAAGTTAACACGTCCGCTGTGTCACCCAAAAAGTGAACTTCCCATGGGCCTCAAAGAAAATTTGCAGAATTTCCACCTTTTCGGAATTTCAACTTTAATTTGATCTATCAAATTTTCTATTGGTCTGTCAGAGGAACGAAAGGTATCACAATCTTCGTACACTATCAGAGAACAATAATCAACATTGAATCGATTTTTAACTCCGTAGGTAATCAAATCGCCCAGCGACCAAAATTGGCAAAATTGCGACTTGGGTAGCTCCGAGTTTATGATTACCTGTCCATCGAGACGCAAGGGACGTGTTAACAGAACGATAAGCTGCATTATTTTGCTGAGTTCTCGTCAAATAATCTTACTACCGTGGTATGAGCGACCTCCCAATTTCAAAATAGTATTATCACACCTCGAATTTGAGTCGATCATGTCGGTAGGGGTTGAATTTTGTTCCTGTGAGGCCGATTGGGGCATTTGGCGTCTCCTTTGGGTCCCACGACTTGCCTGACGATCTTGTGCCAGTCCGTGACGTAGTCCTCGTAGGTGGAGAGGACTCCCCAGTCGTAGACTTGGCCTGTGGTGATGTCCCGGTCGTAGTTTTTCATGGAATCGATCGTCTCTTCTTCAATTTGCAGCCGCTCGTCCGAGAGGATTTGGAGGTCCGACATCGTTTTGTCCAGTTCGCAGAGTAACTGCAAAGAAGCAACAAATACAAATCATATAGCGATATTTGTTTTTTTTTCTTCTAAATTTTCAGGAGGACATTATAGATCAGGGGTCAGCTGTGACCGAGCGAGCTACGGCATGTGTCTCTGGAGACGAGACTCGGACCGGTTGCAGGGGCCGTGAGTTCGGGGCTCGCCTCGGGAGCATATTTTCGGGCAAGTCGATCGCAGTTCCCCCTCGTCCCAACCCAGGGCGGTGAGGCCAATGGGAAGACATGAGCGAAATCATCATTCTGATCTTCTCTTAGGAAGACAGCTGATGGCGTCCGCGACGCCAGGAATGGCAGTAGGACGAAAATCCAACCTGAAATGGTTGTTTACTTTTTGCTTCCTCACTACCGAAGGTAGGGAAGCTTTGTATTCGTGAAAGAAGTGAAAAAAAAATGTCCTCCAAAATCAAAATTTCCACTTGCTTTTTGCGTTTTAGAGCTTCCCGAACAATTTTGGTTCCGTGTCTGTCTGTCTGTCGGTCTGTCGGTCTGTCGGTCTGTCTGTGGTCAATCCTTGTCCCGGGCAAAACTATACTAACCTGTGGTCCGATTTTGATGACATTTTCAGGGATTGTGTGGGTTAGGTCCTAGACGGTCCCCTATCAATTTCAGCACCTTCGGACCAATAGGAGCGAGTGCGCATGCGCAAACGTGAATTTCCTGGAACCTCGGTTTCTCGGTTTCTAATGAACCGATTTTGCTC
This sequence comes from Apolygus lucorum, assembly GCA_009739505.2. Taxonomy (NCBI): domain Eukaryota; kingdom Metazoa; phylum Arthropoda; class Insecta; order Hemiptera; family Miridae; genus Apolygus; species Apolygus lucorum. The sequence goes on from CM019173.2 coordinate 34,376,250, forward strand.
AAATTTGGAGGTTAGTTAGGGACTAACTTCTAAGAGACACCCTATAAGTTTCAATCAAATTGGTCAAGCAATAGCCGCTGCGCATGCGCGAACTTTAAATTTATTGTTACAACCAAAACTCCGCAACTATTCAACCAATTTCGATGAAATTTTCAGGGATTGTGTGGGTTAGGTCCTAGACGGTGGACCGCTAAATAAAATAATAAAATTCTACGTTTAATTTTAAACAAAACTCAAATTACGAGTATATAACAAATTAATACCCATACCTAATCCTAATACGTACACCTATTATAGTTTTAGTATTGAATAATAATAATCATTATCGTCATAACTTCGTAGTTCTATTTTATACCAACACTCTTTCGTTCTTTTATTTCAGTGGTTTATATACCACAACTATTTACAACACTATTATAAACATTAATACCTGCAACCCTATCCCGCATATTATCGCCAATATTTTGGTATTCAATAACTCTTTGAATCATAATTTTTTCGCCAACTGATTCTATACGTCCATGTTACAATGAGTGAGGAAGCTATACTGCCCACCCAACTTGGCAGACGTTTTTTACTTTTCCTATAGATCAGCAGTGTGTGAAATAAATCTCAGTCTTCTCATGTTCATCGTGAAGCGCTGGATGTTTTACTGCACTATCCAACTGACCACTGTAAGCAGTGGCGTCTCCTCCAGACAAACATAGGAAATACATGTTGTTGAGATTCTCCTATATTATTATCTTTCGTAGGTAATATTTAGCCGATTTTGGGAAATTTTAATAAAATTTAGGGACTAAGTATTTCATGATTACTAAAGAAGTTAGATGAAATAGGAGAATGGAATAAGTGCGTATTTTGCTTTGGATACTAGCCCGCAACACACCTGAGAGTTGTAAAGGTCGGTAACTACGATCAGCGATCAGCGGATGAAACGCTAACTCAAAACGCTGCAAATTATTACACAATGGTTTATTATTTTTCTATATAGATCACTCGTCTGCAAAGCCACCAACCATCCAACTTAAGGAAAAACATCGATCGTATTTCGGTCAGCTAAAATTTGAACGGAGATTAGGCCTCTTTTGCGATTCACACTCGTGTTTCTGATTTATCGTACGTAAAACCTTTAAATTCTCGTAGCGAGCGAACGGTTTGCCCTACAGAGCTCCGCGTGGTCTCAAAAAATTCTAAAAATTCTATAGAATCTTAAATTAAAAGAAAAACAATACCTTAAATCGAAATTTTCTGAGTTAGAGTGTTTTAAAAATTTCAAAATTCATTTTGGAACCCTTAGAACTGACCTACATCAACCAAAATCTTCGGGGCACAACCAGACCCCAAATGGAGCCTACATACCAAATTTCATCAAAATCGGTCAATGCTAAGTGGCAAAAGTGCCGCGGCGGACGGACGGCCAAATTTTTATTCGATTTTTGGATTCTACGTACCTTGAAACGTATCAAATTTTGAGGGGGTGTTAAAATTTTTTTTTTCTTTGTCGATTCCAAAGGTTCATTATTGAAAATAATAAACCAAAATGAACTTTGCGGGACTGTTTCGGATGACAGGCGACATTCAGTGATAGGGGGGGTCTAGTATTGCTATACCCCCACTACCACAAATCAGCCAAGGCAAACAATCGAGGAGCTATTTTGTTACCTTGAAAGGAGAGAAACTAGGAAGATGAGCCATGGATACTAATTAACCCATGAAATATCCATCCACCCACATTATCTTAAAACCATTTAGAAATTAAAACCGTTCCTTAGCAATCAGTAATCAAATTTCTTAATGGAGGAATTCTTTATTTCTTCGAATGGAGTGTGAAGCGTTCATTTCATCTAAATAAACTCGATTATGAAGCGAAAAATTGTGGTAGGTAGTGACAATGGCAAAGCTGTGTTCTTTGCTGGCGCTTGATCTATACAGAACAATAATAAACCTTTGTGTAATAATTTGCTGAGTTTTTCATTATTGTTTATTTCTTTAAAACTGGCCAAGCTGTTTGCTTGCTTTCTGGACTATGAGAAGGCGTTTGATCGGGTGCAACATGGAAAAATGATGAGGATTCTGGCAGACCTTGGAGTAGACGGCAAAGATCTGCAGCTGATAGCAAATCTGTATTTCCAGCAAGAGGCCAATGTTCGTTTGGGTGGCAGAAGCACTCGAAGCATCAAGATTCTTAGGGGTGTTCGGCAGGGTAGTATTTTATCGCCTCTTTTGTTTAACCTGTATGCTGAAATTACTTTCAGAGAGGCATTTCATGAGGTGGATTGTTGGGGCAACACTGTCCTGATTATGATGGCAGTGCCTAGTTCTCCCTCCCCTAATCTCTCTTCTCTCGTAGAATTTTTCTGTTTCACCTCGTTTTTTATACCCGCCATTGTTTCACGGTGCCTTTAAGATTTCGTTTCAAAATATCATTTCAATCTCAAATATCAAATCAAGTTTCTTGTAAAACATATCGCTCAATCCGCGAGTATCGTTGCCGACCTCGGATTTTCATATGAACAACCACCTCTACCTTCCTGGTTACCTACTCTCTAACGTTGCTGTTCGCCATCTGGACTCCTGCTGGTTGCTGATGAATTTTAACGCCGCACTAGGGCCCCAGGTACCAATCTACAAGAACTTACGAGGTAACAAATTTGCAAATTCCCTTTATTCGTCGATTACCCATTTCCATCCCCATTCGTTCACTCCTTCATTTACCTACCAAGAAAAGCCCTATGTAAATCGGTCATCCTCTAAACCCTACAAAACTTGTCATGGATGTTGGTGTATTGGTCAATGGCGTCCGGGTTAACAACCTCAGGTATGCGGATGACACCGTGCTCATTGCATCGAATATCGAAGACCTGCAAGCTCTAGTCAACGCTGTCAATAAAAGAAGCATCGACATGGGTCTTGCTTTAAACCTGACAAAAACAAAGTGGATGATTATGTCTAAAAGGAACGTGTCAGGACAGCACTTGATTGTTGATAACAAGCATGTAACCCGAGTCTCAACCTTCAAATACCTAGGCACAATTGTTTCCAGAGAGGGTAATAATGTTACTGAAATTCGAAGCAGAATAGAGCAGGCGAGGTCAGTGTTCAAGAGCATGAGTAGGGTGTTGGCTAGTGGACAACTACGACTTGATTTGAGAGTCCGCATTCTCCGCTGCTATGTGTTCTCTGTCTTGCTGTATGGCGTGGAGACATGGACGCTTACGGGTGCTCTTAGCCGCAAAATTGAGGCCTTTGAAATGTGGGCCTATAGAAGGATTTTGAAGGTTCCATGGGTTGATCGAGTGACCAATGCAGCAATCCTCCAGAGAATGAGTAAAGAGTGTGAGGTTATGAACTGCGTAAAGCGACGAAAACTCAAGTATTTTGGCCACCTAATTAGAAATGAGAAATACCTCTTGCTGCAGAATATATTGCAGGGACGCATAAATGGGAACGCGAGCCTGGTCGCAGAAGGGTTTCATGGCTGAATAACCTTCGCCAGTGGTTTGGGGAGACCACCACATCTTTATTCAGAAAGGCCGCAGATAAAATAAAGATTGCATTGATGATCGCCAACGTTCGTCATTGACAGGGCACCTAAAGAAGAAGCTGTTTGCTTGACGAATATTCTCACCTGACGCCCCTGACTGTAAGTAATTAGGAGGAAGATCGACAAGGAGGATAATAAAGTCTCTTCTTTCTTGTTCATTGTGTGGTACTACTTTCACAGTCAGTTGAAGACCACAGGATTGGGAGAAAGTCATTGTATTTGTCAGTAGTGTAATAGATAAATACACTTTTCTTATGATCATCCTAAAGCGCGGTGTACGTGAACTACCTATGGGGATCTCTGGGAGTGATTAAGATAAAGTAAGATCGGCAGTTAGGGAAATAAAAGTGACTATTCTTTAGTTCATCCTGTGGTACAGAGCCTGCTGAGGACCACAGGAGGTGATTGGGAGAAGTCAAAGATCAGCAGCGTGAGAGATGAATCTCACTTTTCTCAAGATCATCCGAGCTGGGTGTATATCAACTATATATGGGGATCTCTGGAAATGATCAGGAGGAAGTAATATCGGTAGGGAGGATAGTAAAGCCATTATCTCTTATTCGTCATGTGGTACACAGCTCGTTGAGGGCCACAGGATTTGAAGAGAGTCAAAGATTAGCAGTTTGTGAAATAAATCGCACTTTTCAAATGATCATCCCAAAATGCTGCATAAGAAATTGTAGAAATTACTAGGAAGAAGTAAGATCGGCATGAAGGGCAATAATTGTAACTTTTCGAATCGATTGAGAGAGTCAAAGGTAAGCTGTTTGAGAGAAGATGAATCAATCTTTCATCCCAGAGCGCTGAAAATTGCTCGTCGGTACTGTCTTTTGGGACTACTAAACGAGATCGGGAGTAAGTCAGGTCAGATGTGTGAGCGATGAATCGTACTTCTCCCTAGTTCATTGTTACTTTCCTCGTAGGAAACTTGTGAAGTGGAAAAAAAAAAAAAAATCGAAAAACCCCTGATGAAATCGGATCGGGGGGTTGAATTGATAAATCTCCTGTTTCTCTCTTCATCTGAGCTGAGATTTCGCTCAGAGTCCCCTCAGAACTACTGAAAGTGACTACTGGAAGACTTAGGATCATATCTGTGGTTTCGGCCAGTTATACGCAACACAGGCAGATAAACGGAAAGTATAAACACGATATCTACTTTAATAATAAAGAATAATCCAGGAAATCGGCGCGCATGTTCACAACTAAAACGTTCGCAGTGATTCTAACATGAAAGTAAATTGCTAAATAATTTTATCGGTTGACCTATAAATTAATTACAAAATAATAAGCGGTGATTTTGAATCGCTCTATTCTTTGGGCTCAAATCGAGTCTGCTAAAAATTGGTCTTTCAAATTAAATAGTGCCTATCATGTTGGTAGGTATAATGTTTGACGATATTCCAAAGGGCTATCAAATTTGAAAAATTCAAGGAAATATTGAAACGGAATTTTCAAGGAGGATACTATTTTATTTTTCTTCCTCGATTGTAGGGTTTATTATTGAAAATAATACACCAAAATTTAAATTTGGAAGCTTCGAACCTGCGCCAGTTTGGCCGACATCTCGTCCAAGACTTTTTGCCGTCTCGCTTTGCAGTCTGACGACGTCGTCGAGCTGTGTTTACTCCTCAGAATCTCGAACGACGCGGCAAACTTCTGCAGGCCCGATTGAAAAGCTGGTAGCAACGTCATGACCTGTAAACATCTCTAATGAGACGAGTCTGCACAATTACACAACAAAAACGCTGCAAATTATTACACAACGGTTTATTATTTTTATATAGATCACTCGTCTACAAAATCACCAACCATCCAATTTGAAGAAAAAAAGAAAAAAAAATCAAAAAAAAATTAACAACAAAATCACCAACCATCGATCGCATTTTGGTCAGCTAAAATTTGAACGGAGATTAGGCCTCTTTTGCGATTCACACTCGTGTTTTGATTTATATATATATATATATATTTCAATATAAACCCTTAAATTTTCGTAGGGAGCAAACGGTTTGTCCTACAGAGCTCCGCGTGGTCTCAAAAAATTCTAAAAATTCCATAGAATCTCAAATTGAAGGAAAAACATTACCTTTATATCGAAATTTTTTGAGTTAGGGCGTTTTCAAAATTTCAAAATTGATTTTGGAACCCTTAGGAGTGACCTACATCAACCAAAAGCTTCGGGGCACAACTAGACCCCAAATGGAGCCTACATACCAAATTTCATCAAAATCGGTCAATGCTAAGTGGCAAAAGTGCCGCGTACGGCGGACGGCGTACGGCGGACGGACGGCCAAATTTTTATTCGATTTTTGGATTCTACGTACCTACCTTGAAACGTAAACCATCAAATTTTGAGGGGGTGTTAAAATTTTTTTTTTCTTGGTCGATTCCAAAGGTTCATTATTGAAAATAATAAACCAAAACAGTGTGTTGGTTCTGATATGAATATAGCATTTACAAGTCAAATTCACCCTTTTACAAGTCAAATTCACTCTCTTTGAGTAATGCGAGAAATGCGTTGAAGGGCAAAGAAATGGAACTGAATACAACAAAATAGAGGTTTATTATACATAATATATACTATTATACCTATATCAAAAAATTCCAACAACAAAAAAAGGTCCAGAAAAACAAAACAATTGAAAATGTGTTAAACCAATGGCTGGCCTGCGGCAGCTGTCGGGAGTTTCAAAAGTACGCTAACCACATAATTTGAACAATTGTTGTTACTTATTTTAGAAACACCACGGGAAATGACTTCCGTAAGGTCGTGCTGACGATTGAAGTTCCCCAACTCACTTCTTACATGAGCCTTAATTTTTGAGAATGCGTATTCAGCTGGCTTGAGGAATGGTGAGTAGGGAGGGAGATAGCGGATGTGGTGAGGAGACGATTCAACTAATCGCTTCACAGCATCAGTCTTATGGATAATGTTTTATGGATAATATTAATTATCCATCAGGAGTAAGCAGCCTGTCAAACGGATTTGGTCCAATCGGCGAAACAAACCCGTAAGGATGTCACAAAAAAGTTGGCTGTTGTAAGTTCCTGCACTTATTACATCAAAATGGGACACTTGACGGTTGTTCATCGCTAAAATAAGTGTTGTTTTTTGGCCTCTTACGGTTGGTATCGTCAGGACAGCTCTCGTGTTAACAAAAGACCTCGCTCGGCTTCTACGTAAATGAAGATTAAAACCGCTTTCATCAATGAAAATCAAAAGAGATCGGTTTTGTGGTGCCCAGCGATCAAACGTCATGGCGAATTCCTTCCTCAAAGCCAGCGTTTGTTCAGAATTCATTCGGTCGATCTACTTCCTGATTTATTCCTCTCATTTATTCACTCTCATTGCTACATCTACTACTGACTGACTCATATCTAATTATTATGATACTGAACCAAAATAATATTCTCTTCCACGACTGAGAAACGTCGACAAAGTTTATCGTCAACACAGAAGGAATACTGCACAGAGAGAAGGAATACTAGGGTAGATATATTCACGAAAAAGCAATGCCACTAATCCTATTTATTTGCCACCGCCGCATTTCTCGCATTACTCGAAGAGGGTGAAATTGATTT